>VYZV01015300.1:32171-51080 GCA_013401275.1 Pandion haliaetus | reverse complement strand
TTTTTTTTTTAATTCCAGTTAAGGTGTGTGATCTTTAACAAGAAACATTTAATGAATACTCCTTAGGTCTCCTGAAGCGCTGTAACCTGGTAGTTGGAGAATTCTCCAGGAAAGCACAGATGATAATCAAATCCCACTGCAAAGGAATTTAACCTAGGTCTTCTACATTTTGTGTGACTGCTTTAGTGTGAAGACTTTTAATACAAAGAACAGTAAGCTTCTAGGTGTGCTTTGCATGAGGCTGGCAGGCATCCTCAGACAGCATTTCCCACAGTTCTAGTATGTTCCGAGAATTCCATGTCTAGCTCCTTACACAGTGAGTTTTATTTTAACTAAATGACCTACTAAACAGGAAATCCCTGCTATCACTTTGAAATAGTTGTCACACTGGTATAAAACAACCATTCAGAGCATAAAGCATTAAAGAGAAAGGCATGGAAGTTTTATATTATGTAAGTTCAAATTTATTCTATTTATTTGTATTTGTAACAGTTACTGATTAAAACTTCAAATCAGAATTCCACTGTTCACTAATAACCGTATATTCCTTAGACCTCTCCTGAAAAGTGTTCACCTTTAGCAATGACAAAAAGGTCATCTGTCATTCACAGCAAGAAATATTAGATACATTGAGAATTCAAGTGAGGTTGGAAGGTTAAAAATTACTTGTTAAGTTTCTTTTTTTCCTATTTGTTTTATGTTCTGCTATTTTTAAGATATTTTTTTATATATATAAATTTGCAAGGTTGATGTAGCAATTATTCAGACAGGACAGAGGCTAATTACTCTGATTTACTCCTGAGAGACATCAGAACTTTGTAGTGAAAAGCAGAGCCAGATATGTGTAAGAAAGAAGAGAACTGAAAAATCAGCTTTCATGAGTTTGAGAGTGAGTTTAGAAAAAACACTGGAAATTAGCACTGAAATAATATTGGAATAGTAGGACAGGAGAAAGCTATGAAGTAGCTGAAACTCCAGGGAAAAGAACATAGGTTTCATCTTTTGAGAAGGCTGCTTATGTGGGATATTATAAATTCTTTGTGGAGGTCAATTAAGTGAGGAATTGCAAATATAACAAAAGCGTGAGCTATTGCTCCGACAGTACAGTGACAGTGATGCTAGTGTGTAATTTTTTCCAAATGAAACATCTACAGCTGAGAGTTTGTATAAAACATAAATAGCAACTTCTCTCCATAACCACTGAAATTAGAAATGTAGTTAAGGGAGAATGTTAGTAAGGTGAGAAATAAATTTATGAGTTTTCTGTTAAACAACTCATTAGCATGGATCAAAGATGTCAAAGAGCTTATTAAAATATTACTCAAGAAGGCATATTAATAAAAATAAATATTAAGCCAAGAACATAGTGGGGCTGGATGAAATTGCTAATTTTTTGCATCATAAATTGGAACCAAAATATGAAATGTCAAAATTTTTTTGAAACTATGAAAGTATTATATTTTATCTTGTCAAAACAATTTTCTTTGATAAGGTCAAAACAATTTGTATAGATAAGATGAAAAAGTTTCACTTCAGTAGTATCATTTAAAATATAATATACAATAGTCAAGATGAAGATGCTGCTATGAAGTGTTTTGACACTATTGAGGCATTAGGTTACAAAAATTCTGCCTATTTCTTCTGTAGTTTTGATGTGTGGGAGAGAATCTGTCAAAGTACAATATAGTAATGAGAAAAGAACTGTCCTAAGAAAGGTGTTAGCTAACAAATGCTTTAATAAAAAGTATTCAACTGTGACATGGTAATTTCTATCAAGGTTATCAAAATAGATGTGCTGGTGTTTAGTATTATCAAGTGTTGATATCAATATCTGGGAATCACCTTTTTAGGCATTTAGTAAACATATCTGTTATAATTAAGGAGAGGGAAACTGGGCAAATCTGGGAAAGAAAAGGTCTATAGTGTTTTAATAGTGAATATCGCCACTCGGTCGTGAGGTCTTTCTCGACTCGATCAAGACAATACAATTTACCAAGGAAGCTTTATAGAAAGGAGCAAATAAATACAACTGTGCTGTTTCAACAATTATGTTATCCAAATCATTGCAGATGGCCTATGCAACATCATTTTATTTTCATTTTTTAACTTAAATACGACAGACAGTCCAGGTGAGGAGAACGGTCAGTGCAATGGAGATGGAAAGGAAGCATTGCTTATTTTAGTCATATCTGATGAGGTAAACGAAACATAAAATTCTAGATCAGTGAAATCACTCAGTCTGTCTTAAAAAAATGAGTCACTAGTTCTCAGATGAGTCATCATTGCTGTTATGGTTTAACACCAGCCAGCAACTAAGCACCATGCAGCCACTTGATTGCTCCTCCCCAGTGGGATGGGGGAGAGAATTGGAAGAGTAGAAGTGAGAAAACTCGTGGGTGGAGATAAAGACACTTTAATAGGCAAAGCAAAAGATGCACAAGCGAGCAAAGCAAAACAAGGAATGTGTTCACCACTTCCCATTGGCAGGCAGGTGTTCAGCCATCTCCAGGAAAGGAGGCCTCCATCACACATAACCGTTACTTGGGGAGACAAAAAAAAGGGTGTTAACTCCGTAAGTCCCCCCCTTCCTTCTTCTTCCCCCAGCTTTATATGCTGACCATGATGTCATATGGTGTGGAATATGCCTTTGGTCACTTGGGATCAGCTGTCCCAGCTGTGTCCCCTCCGAACTTCTTGTTCAAACCCAGCCTGCTTGCTGGTGGGGTGGGGTGAGGAGCAGAAAAGGCCTTGGCTCTGTGTAAGCACTGCTCAGCAGTAACCAAACTTTAACTTATATCTTGAGTGAAAGGAATAGGAAATATAAAAAAAATGAGGTGTACCTATGGTTGCCCACACTCTATAACCAGAAAACCCATCTGACCCTATAGGGGGACTAGTCACAAGGTAACTAAGACTGCTGTCTGTTTGATGGAGAGATAACATTCCTCCAGATGTGTCATGGTTTAAGCCCAGCCAGCAACAAAGCACTTCACTGACTGTGATGGGTTGACCAGGTGCCCACCAAAGCCATTCTATCACTCCCCCCTTCAGCTGGACAGGGGAGAGAAAATATAACAAAGGGCTCCCAGGTAGAGATAAGGACAGGGAGAGAGCATCTAACCAATTACCGTCACATGCAAAACAGACTCAACTTGGGGAAAATTAACTTAATTTATTGCCAGTCAACCAGAGTAGGGTAATGAGAAGTAAAATCAATTCTCACAACACCTTCCCTCCACCCCTCCCTTCCTCACAGGCGCAACTTCACTCCCGGATTCTCTACCTACCCCCACCCAGTGGCGCAGGGGGATGGGGAATGAGGGTTACAATCAGTTGATCACACATTGTTTCTGCTGCTTCACCCTCCTCAGGGGCAGGACTCATCACACTCTTCCCCTGCTCCAGCATGGGGTCCCTCCCATGGGAGACAGTCCTCCACGAACTTCTCCAATGTGAGTCCTTCCCACGGGCTGCAGTTCTTCACGAACTGCTCCAGCATGGGTGCTTTCCATGGGGTGCAGTCCTTCAGGCACAGACTGCTCCAGTGTGGGTCCCCCACAGGGTCAAAAGTCCTGCCAGCAATACTGCTCCAGTTTGGGCTTCTCTCTCCACAGGACCTCAGGTCCTGCCAGGAGCCTGCTCCAGCGTGGATTTCCCACAGGATCACAGCCTCCTTTGGGCACCCACCTGCTGTGGTGTGGGGTCCTCCATGGGCTGCAGGTGGATATCTGCTCCACCGTGGACCTCCATAAGTTGCAGGGGGATAGCCTGCCTCACCATGGTCTTCCCCACGGGCTGCAGGGGAATCTCTGCTCCGGTGCCTGGAGCACGTCCCCCCCCTGCTTCTTCACTGACCTTGGGGTCTGCAGGGTTGTTTCTCTTCCATGTTCTCACTCCTCTCTCCGGTTCCCATTTCTGAGCCCTAATTTTTTTTTTTCCTTCTTAAATATGCTAGCACAGATGTGGTACCACTATCACTGATTGCCTCTGCCTTGGCTGGTGGCAGGTCTGGCTTAGAGCCAGCTAGTATTGGCTCTATCAGACAAAGGGGAAGCTTCTAGCAACTTTTCATCAGAAGCCACTCCGGAACCCCACCCCCGCTACCAAAACCTTGCCACAGTAACCTAAAACACTGACCTCGGTGTCTGCAGAGGTGTTCCTCTCACATTCCAATCCCCCTACTCACTGCAGATTCCCCTTCTTAAATCTGTTCTCCCAGAGGAGCTACCACCATCACTGATCACTCAGCCTTGGCCAGTGACAGGTCTGCCTTGGAGCTGGGGAAACTTCTAGCAGCTTCTCATAGGAACCACCTCTGTAGCCTCCTCTGCCTCTACCAAAACCCCACCGCATGAATCCCAAACAAGTTGAAATAGAATTAATAACAATCTGAAAAATGTTCTTAGTGAACAGTTCTATACCAAACCATACTTACACTAAGTAAAGAGATTTTGTAAAAAATACTACAGAAAAACTATGGAAATTTCATTAAAAATACTACAATGTTCATGGCTAAAGTAAAAAAATTATATGACAGTTTTATTTGCAGTGTGTAATACTGCTTCTCAGAAGATTCAACATTGTGTATAACTGGATATGGAGACTGAGAGCCATCTGAGAGTGGTATCAAACTGCTGGTAACAAAGCTGGCAACAGTGATTCTGATTGGGTTTTTTATTTTCTGTAAGAGGGTGTAAGTAAAGTTTACATGAATTTAATGAAGTATTTTAAATTTTAATCCCAGATTATGAAATAGAATAAAGATGGGCATAGAGTAGCAACCAATATCAATGGTCAATCACACAGTCAATAGTTATCACTGAGATGGTATCATTGCAGTACTGCTATCAATTTTACACTTACATATGATGAAGTCTGTCTATACAATGCATGTTGCCAAATATTGACTTACTAATGAAATCTACATTAGTCACATTATAAACATGGGCAGATAAATGAAATTCAGCTTTCCCAAATGAAAACTGATATATCTGGAAAAAAAAAAATCTAAAAAAAAGCAACAGCTCTACCCTCTCAACAGGAAACTGGGAGAAATTTTTTCCTTCAAAGATGCTTTAATTTACTCTGGTGTTAGGGAGGAGCATTGCCACTATCTGTGCTCTCACTTCTGCTGACTGACACACACGTTTTGACAAGGCATTGATTCTGCTAATTCCTTTTCACCCCACAGACAGTCATAGAATTACAGAATTATTTAGGTTGGAAAAGGTGTTTAAGGTCATCGATTAAGTTAACCTCGCACTGCCAAGTCTACCACTAAACCATATCATGAAGTGCCACATCTACACATCTTTTAAATACCTCCAGGGATGGTAACTCAATGGGCAGCCTGTTCCAATGCCTAACAACCCTTTCAGTGAAGAAATTTTTCCTAATATCCAATCTAAACCTCCCCTGACACAACTTCAGGCTGTTTCCTCTTGTTCTATCGCTTGCTACTTGGGTAAAGAGACCAGCACCCACCTCGCTACAACCTCCTTTCAGGTAGTCGTAGAGAGGGCGATAAGGTCTCCCCTCAGCCTCCTTTTCTCCAGACTATACAACCCCAGTTCCCTCAGCTGCTCCTCATTCCACTTGTACTCTAGACCCTTCACCATCTTCATTGCCCTTCTATGGACACACTCCAGCATCTCAATGTCTTCTTGTAGTGAGGGGCCCAAAACTGCACACAGTATTCAAGGTGCAGCCTTACCAGTGCTGAGTAGAGGGGGACAATCACTTTCCTAGTCCTGTTGGCCACACTGTTTCTGGTACAAGCCAGGATGCTACTGGCCTTCTTGGCCACCTGGGCACAGTACCGGCTCATATTCTGCTGGCTGGGGGCCAACACCCCCAGGTCCTTCACCACCAGGCAGCTTTCTAGCCACTCTTCCCCAAGCCTGTAGCGTTGCATGGGGTTGTTGTGACCAAAGTGCAGGACCCGGCACTCGGCCTTGTTGAACCTCATACAATTGGCCTTGGCCCATCGATCCAGTCTGTCCAGATCCCTCTGCAGAGCCTTCCTTCCCTCAAGCAGATAAACACTCCTGTCTGCAAACTTATTGAGGGTGCACTCGATCCCCTCGTCCAGGTCATTAGTAAAGATATCAAATAGAACCGGCCCCAATACTGAGCCCTGGGGAACACCACTTGTGACAGGCTGCCAGCTGGATTTGACTTTGTTCACCACCATTCTTTGTGTCTGGCCATCCAGCCAGTGTTTTACCCGTCATAGACAGATATCCCTGTGCTTGGGAATTGGAGGGACTGATGTTTCAGTGTACGAATTGACTAAAAGATGCTGGTCTGTCAGTGAGAGCTGAGGCATATACCTTGTGAAGAAGGAAGGGGAGACTCATTTACAAAATAGTTTATTCTTACTACTCACTGGGTTTCTCTATATTAATGAGGGAAAAGAAAAAAAAAAAGAAAAAGTTATACTTTATGTTCAACTAACAGACAGCCTTTACAAATTTTGAATTCTTTTGTTGTTTTGGGTGCCAATATTAAAGAAAAAGTGAAAGAAGCTCACATTGAATCTCTTTTTCTACTGTTTCATAGGCTACATATATCCTGTCTATGGGTGGAGTTGCCTTAGATCGCACATGATTTTCAGATAAACCTTTGGACTTTATCACTGCTATTGTATAAAAAAGCATTTGCTCCCAAGAAAATCACCAATGAGTAAACTTCAGATTTATTTATCTTGTATTCTTGACTGCATTCTCTGCTATTGCGTGACCGAAAGAGGCAGGAAAAGAGAACTTAAGTGTCAGGACCCTTGTCTGAGACCAGGCTCTTGAGAGATTTCTTAGGTCTTCCAGAGTCAGACATACTGAATGTGGTTAGAGAACAAAGCAGTCATGTATATTCAACATAAACAGGTTGCTTTATATCTGGAAGAGCTAGATTTGATCACAACATGTTCAGTGTCTGCATTTTCAGGTATGGGACAGCTGGGTCACAGAAGATTGACATATTACTTTGCCCAAAATCCTGTATGGAAGAGTAAACTCCTCAGGAACTGACCAAAGACAATTTTGGGGTAGAAAGGGCAGTAAGTGGATGCTTAATCATCCCATCATCCTGCAAAAAGTATGGAAATTGATATGAAAAAAAAGGAAATTACCTGCATATCCTGAAAATCAATTAACTTCATTGTTTTAACAATTTTTTGTTATTGAAAGCTGAAGCAAGAAAAAGTAATTTTCTAACAACAGAAGATATAAAACCACAGTTTATTTAAAACTTAGGAAGTTTACTATACATTTTGCACCCTGAAGTCCTAGTCAAAGATTAGGAGTAGTAGATGCCAGTCAAATAATTTACAAAAACTTTAATAAAGTGAGACTAAGAAGTCCACTTTATATTAAACATTGTTTTCTGAACAAGCCTGAGTTCAAGTAATATGAATTAACAAAAAACACAGCAAAGCACTGTCACACTGCATAACACTGAATCTAACATAGACTAATTATTTTCAAAAAATATCAGACTTGTAGTCCCTAGGTTTTTGATTCACTGGACCTGATGCATAGGAGTCTATGTGCATAGGAGCACAGAAGAATCTCTGTATCGCTTTGGCAATATACAACAGCTTTATGCACAGAACAACATCTAAATATGAGTCCAGAAGCCAAAGTCAGTGATTCCTTGCCCTTTCACATGACAATATGAGCAATACTGTGAACTTGGTTTTTACAGCAGAAATATCTCTGCACTATGAATTTAACTAACTCATTTTGTAATGGGTTGTTTGTTATCTGACCTGATGCAGATGTGAATTGAAAGTAAATGATTCCTGATCACATTTGTAGGGCTCTGTGCCAAAATGAGTTTTATTCTCTGACCCAGTACTTCAGAAGCAAACACATATCACCATTTTATCCCTTTAGCACTGAGAAAAGAGTACTACATTAATCATTCAAATTATATACAAAATATACATAGACAAAATAAATTTCAGCTTTCAGGAAAAATATTAATTGATGAAAAGAGAAAATATTTCTCATTCTTTAGTTTAGAAAAGGTAATACTAGATTTCTCTTGGCCCTTTTTGCAAAAAAAAATATTGCAGGAAAATCACACTGCAAAGAAATTAGAAGCTTATATTTAAACTCAAGTAATTAAACTCTTGTGAACTCTTTAGAAAAAGAGTATCCAGCAAATTTTCCCTCATCATGAGTATTTGTACATGCAAATAGAACTAGGAAGGTATGTGTCACAATATCTGGAAGTATTAGGCAGAGAGTGGTCTTTTCTGACTAGTTCTTCTTCTAGGGTTCAGTGTGAGCCTTATTTTCTCCAATAAAATTGTTAGGTTCTAGTTAAGCTGCTTGAAATTTACTTTCTTAAAACCCTCCCAATATTTTTTTCAGTTCTGGAAAGAAAATGTTATGCTAAAAGACAGCCTGTATGGGTTATTCATTTCCCCCCCACCCCCAATATACCAGTTTACCAAAAAAATTCAAGAGTCCTTACACTCCTCTACATTTTGGATGCTTTAGAAAATAGTTTCTGAGGTATATTCTATGATTTATTGACTCAGAGTTTAAATTTCTTGCAAGTCATATATCTACATTATATTTACAAATTTAATTAATAACATTCCCCAGAACTATAATGAGAATCCCTTAATAAAATACTGCATTATAATTAGCTGTTAATAATTGAACCTGAAAGAAAAAAAAAAAGATTTCACAGGTTTAAGTGAAAATAATCTGATCTGTAAATAAATTATAAATCATTGTGAAGTTTAAGTAGCCACAACCAGAAATTGTTTTTTATAAATTATGTCAATAATTGTTTAAAAATTTCCATGCTATGACCCTCCAAAGAATTACTTCCCATTGTCCAAAAATTTTAGCTCAGTTTTTATTTTAATTTTGATTTTTTGAGTGCTAATGCTTTTAATTAAAAAGTAAACTCATATTTACAAATGTAAAATATCAACCCATATGAAAACTCATCATCTTTACTCTTTAATCATATTTCTCTTATTTGTTTTCATAAGCATAATTCATTAATTGTATCACACATTCCCATGGTAGTTTTGGTTCCAATGAATCAGCATCTTTACAAAATTTTTGGAAATTCTTAACCAACTTTTATTCGATAGCACCATTCAAATCTAACATCATTAATGAAAAATCATATGAAATCACAGCAGGTAAGGTAATAAGCATATTACACCATCAGCTAATATGTTTAATTTCAAATAGCTACAGTTTGCAATTTGTCAGTTGAGGCTTTACATGACTTTTCTGTGGAGCAGGGGTTTGACAGTGAGTAATGCTTTTACATTGTGTAGCAATGTAAAATGTTCAGAGTATTTTTATCCATTTCAGGCAACTGCCCATGATGTATCTATTGACACTGATGTTCTAATACAGCTCGTTCATGTCAGACTCTTTTAATCCTATCTGTCTGGATTGAAAAACTATTTAAGAAAAAATATTCATCTTTATGCTGGCTCATGCTACTATTATTATGAGGGTGAGGAATTGTAACAATATGCTGCAGCCTGAGCATTATGTGTTAGTTATCATATTTGATCAACGTTTTGAAGCTTCACTGCTGATGGAAGCGATGGAAAGCAATTATATAGCATTATAATTGAGGTGTTATTCAAAGACCATCATGTTTCTCATTCTTTTTCTTCTTTTGCTCTAGAAAAGAACAAGATTTATTACGTCGTATATCCTTTTACATTGTGAAAATCACTCTTTTTTTCTTTTGGTTAAAAACTATCAACAAAAGTACCTTTGTTACTTGGTGCATTATGTGAGTTATATGTATAACATAGAAGACTGTATGTTTTTAGGTATATGCTTGAAAATGGTAAGGACACATTTACCTCTATATTAAGCAAAGAAACAAACTAAACCCACTTTTTATCATTCTGTCATAAGGCACTCGCTGAACATGAGTAAGAGAAAATATAGGACAGTAGCAGAATCAGTTCAGAAAGCTTTTTCAAGTTTTCACCTGCATTATAACAAACTATTTTAATGTGTTTTCTTTTAATAATTGTTTCTGTGGTTCCCTGCCATTGAGACATTTTCATTCTTGGAATAACAGATTCTTACCTTTACAGAAAATTAGTTATACCTACCATGTATAAATTTCCTCCTCCATAAAAGTAGGTGTATTGATATTCAATAGTATTCAGTATCAACACTGGTTGTTTTTTTTGACTCTCCACAGCTCATAGATTGAAATTACCAGGACATGTTTGATTGTTCCTCATTGTTCTGCAGTTTTAGGATATGGCTATCTTTTCCTTACTGCTTTCCTTACTGTTTTGTATTACATGCTTTGATCATGTTTTTTAGTTTCATTTTCAGTTTAGTCTGCAATCTTCCATGATTTCCATCACCCCTTTCCCTTCTAAAATTTCCATTTTTTTGACTTCCAGAAAAATGTTGGCATTCACACCATGAAGGGTATGTCATGCATTGTAGGATTTGTCACAGTGAAATCTTTCCCTCCCACCCTATTCCCATACACAAGAGTAAGTGAAAAGATAGGCATAGCTTCTGTGATGAACTTCACTTTGTCAAGAACAGAAATTAAAAGTATAAAAGGGCCACAAAGGATACATATTATTGTTAGGTGTCTAAGGCCAAAAGTGACCATTACTGAGGGCTCGACAGTCAACACTGATAAAAAGTCATTTAAGTTCTGAGCACATCTTCCTGCCCATATCTAAGCCAAGTAATTCCTCAGACAGTATGATAAATTTCTCCAACTGTGTCAACAGTGAGTGCGTATTTCTAAGAGCCTCGAGCTTATTTTTCTGCTCAGAATTGGATGTGGGTCTTTTCCTAGCAATCTAGAGCTTCTGGATCTTCTTTGTGCTATGTTCCTCAGTGCTGTGAGAAGTCTCATGGGAGAGAATCATAAAGACAGTTTAGGAGAAATTACCATTTCCAATATTCAGGTAGTCTTCATAACTCAACTGTACCATCATATTTTGTATGTCTTGCTTTCTGTCCCCTAAGGTGGAAGGAAGGTGAATCTACTGTGAGAAGACAAATCTCTTTACTAGTTGTTCTAAAAGATAATTATTCTCATAAAAAAGTGTTAGGCATTTTCCCACTGAGGAGTACATGCAGATTCATTTAACCTCAACTTCTGTATGACTTAGTGACTACTTTTATATTTTTCCCAGTGTTTTTTTTACTATACTTGTTGATGTAGTAAAGTGACAAGGAATCCTTGCTGCAAAAATTTTAAAAGCTGTTTTTGAACCAGTGAGAAATCTGAGTCTGGCAGGTCTACAAGATTATGACAAGACTGGAAAAAAAAAAAATCAAGGTTTCAAGAATATAGTACATACATGTGAGGTCTATAACTAGAGGAGAGTAACTTTCAGTAGACTATCACCAATTACTTTGCAAAGAAACTTGATCATTTGCCTACAGGTTAGCCAGAGAAGAGTAAAACATTTCCTCTCACTCTCTTCAATCAGCATTTACCTTTACAGATACCACAGAGGCACTTTGCTACAAACTCTTGTTTGTCCAAGTGTCCAAAACTGTAGCAAGCGAACACATCAGCCCATACTTGGAGGATGGGAGAAAGCAACAATAAAAAAAGGAAAGAAAAAAAAAAATCAGTTAAAAACTTACTAAAACTTTCTTTTAAAAATATTTTCAACACATTCAGCTGTGAAAAGTGAATAGCATAGAGATGGGCACTATCCTGTTCTGTCATCTCTATATTCTAGGAAGCCTGTAAGGGCTGAGATTTTTTTTTTTGTTCCTGCCTATGCATTTTGCATCCCTTTCTTTGTTTAATTTTCATCAATTTTGAACAGAAGGACAGGAATATCATGGAACTGATATGCAGAAATATTACAGATTTGCAGGTCAATACTCCAGTATCCCACTATAATCAACAGATAATTGTGCAGAGGTAGGTGACAGTGCCACTGTTCTTGACAGACGAGAATATCTAAATCAAGACCCTACCTCTAGATGATTGTTCCAGGATCTACATCCCAAGCAGATAAATAAGTGCTTCAGATCCACATGAGTGGGGAAGTTCAAAAAGACACTTTTGCTTAATATTTCAGCTTGATTACCTTAGTGTTATTTTTTGTTAAATATACTTTCAAAGCATATTGTTCTCATTATTTATTAGGGGTTTATTTATTTATTTATTAAGGTTTTTATAAGTCTGTCACTTAAATTAGGCATTTGACTTTAAATTCTCCTTACCACAGATTTCCCAGCTGTCTCACTGGATAGACAAAATAATTAATGTGCACACAATGTTTTCCAAGCTTGATTTGATAGGTGATATTATTTCAACATGATTTTTCATGGCATAACTTCTTTCTGCAAATTCTTTGACATGTCAAGCTCTCTTTTTCTGTGAGCACACTTAAATTATTTCATGAATGTTAAAAGACCTTTTACTCAGCTGAGAAATTCAGATGAGCCAAGGGTTATAAATGTTATTTTTCAAGCTAGAAAAGTTGAGTGTCTCTCACTGAAACTAAAAACCACACTCTATCACATTCCTACTCCGACACACTTTGTGTCTTTGGAAAGAAATATGTAAGTTGGGCAATACTTAAAGTTCTGAACAACCTCACGTGAAAAGGCTTTACTAGCACATACTGTTCTAAGATCCTTGTTTGCAAAACTGTATAAAAGTATATTGAACTTCTCAATGAACTAAAAAACTCAAATATTATATTAGAACCTATATGAAGTAGTTGCTTTGAAAAGATTAACATTACTTACACATATACATCTTTTGGGTTCCATATTTTCTTTATAAAGGAATATAGGATTCAGAAGCAAGAATTAGAAGAAATTCTTTCTTTTCTTCTTCAAAGCATATGTACATTTATAGTAAACTCAAGAGAAGAAAATAAATCTAAAAAAGTGATTTTCCAAAGCATTACTTGATACAAGCACTTCCAAACAAATGTAAAAAAAAAAAAATCAGTCCCAAAAATGAGATATTCTATATTAAAGATTAAGCCACTGAAAACTGAAAACTGTTTTTTGCATAATTTCATCCATATTCCTGGATTTGGATGCAGTAAGAGTGAAAAATTTCAGCCCTGTTTAAGAGATTAGGTTACTGTCAGGATTCAAGCACAAAAATGCAAGAAAGCACAGACCATGGAAATGATGTAACAGAAAAATTAAAATGTTATGAAAAGTAGTCCTTTAAAAAGTTTGTGTCAAGGACTTAAGACTGTTTTTTAAAGAGAAAGTTAAGCAGTAAGATAATCAATGAGAAAAAGATCAGATGGAATATCCTTTTAAATTGTAAAAATCTACTGTTCTCATGTCCGATGTTAAAAAAAGTGAGAGTAATGAAACCTAACAAGAAAAATTCAGTTAGAAATAATAATATAGTTATATTATTAGAATTATTATGTAGTTATATCAAAAACCAGGGATAGATCTCAAAACAAGTCTATTTGTTTCTGAAATGGAACCAATATTACTGAAAATATCACAAAAAAAGCAGTAAGTATAGGCATGTGTTTAAAAAAATACAATTTAATTTTAAATACGCAGTTTTAAGGCACTGGAACAGGTTGCCCAGGGAGGCTGTGGACGCCCCATCCCTGGAAGTGTTCAAGGCCAGGTTGGATGGGGCTTTGAGCAACCTGGTCTAGTGGAAGGTGTCCCTGCCCATGGCAGGGGGGGGGTTGGAAATAGATGATCTTGAAGGTCCCTTCCAACCCAAACCATTCTATGATTCTATGATTCTATGACATTCAACAGAGGACGATTGAAATGAGTTAATAAAATGTGAATGAAAGTTCTAAAGTTTATGTGTGTTAACAGCCAATATGAATATAAGAAAAGTTTCATTAACAATTTTAAAGGTTGTCTAATATGTACAAAATCTCTGTATGGCAATTATGAGTATGTACAAATTTTAGTTGAGATACCAAATAAGCTTAATAAATTTCTGTGAGAATAAAAATAGCTGTTAGACTCCTATTTAATTTATGTTAAAAATTCATGCTAGATAGTTAATCCTTGAGTGTTTCTTGCTTTTATCTTTGACTCTTGGATGTCTGGGTCAGCTTTACATAGTCCTTGTTCTTCCACTCGTGGAGGATCTCTGCAGATGTTCTATCCATGGTGGCAGACAAAGTAATTTTAAAAAAAGAGTAAGTGAAAGGTCCATAAATTTGATGACTAACTCTATGAACACTTCAAAAAGAAACGGTGAAGCAAAGGCAAAAATATCTAGAAATAAATTTACCAATTGTCATATTATGCAGATAATTGAGTTATCTTTAAATGAGACAGTTTGAGTAATGGAACCAAAAGAGTCTAGTCCCAGCTCCAAATTGCTCTAACAAGCCTACTATAAATTTGTTAGCGACTTCGGGTATCTGTTACATCATTGTAAGATGTTGGTTCTCAAACTGGGTCCATGCCTTGTGCCAGTCCACCCCTGAGCAGGTGATAACCTGCTCATCATCCCATCCCCTGCCCTGGCCCTATCCCGTTTACCTCTCTCATTTCTCTCCCATTAACTTCATGTCTGGAAGCCTTTTAATCTTTTCTGTGCGACCTTCTAGTTTAAGAACTTATTTCATAAAATATGAAGAAAAAGTGAGAAAGACATATTAGGAGCAGTTTAATTAATTAATTCAATAATTATATCTATAACAAAAACCCAAATATTCATATTAACTGGAAAGTACTAAATACAGTTACCTCCCAGACTGATGGAATATTTATGAAGGAAAATAACAACAGTACCAGAACACATGGAACTGAAGTTGTGTCTTACAGGAAAAATAAGACACACATTTCAATTACTGTTTTCCTGAATGCCTTTTCAACTTGCATCTAACGGATGATTATATCTCTGAAAACAGCATTCTTCACCCTAAGCAAGGAATAAATCACTTTCCCTGAATAGAGGTCTGGTCCTTTCAAGTGTGGGCCATATTGTCAGTCAGAAGAAGATAAATTTCAGTAAAACTGATTATCTTATGAATTGGGCCAAAAATATAATGAAATGTCATCTTTTATCTAAGTAACTGATTCATGAATTCTAATTTACAGCCAGTTGGATTTCTGATCCAAGTACTGTCTCTAGTTATACACTTGAAAACATGCCGAATAAGACTGTCATTCAACTAAAGATGATATATGTTGATGTTCAAATACATTGACAAAATTTAAGTTGTAAAACTTCAATTAAACTTTATTAGGTTAAAAAAATAAGTTCTTCATATATTTTTAAAGTGACAATTTACTTTGATCACTGTCATATAGACATGGAGAGTGACTAGATTGCCTTTGAAAAATGTACGTTTTATACACCTTTAATTAACTCCTTAGATGTTGAATAATTTTAAACATTAATTTAATTTACATTTCATTATTGATATATCAAATAATGAATTTTCCATTGTTAATACATCTCTTTGCATTTCCAGTCTTGAATTCTGATAACTATTATATATTTTCTCTCAGTGAGTTAAAATGTCATCATTTTAAATGGTTTTGTTCAAATGAAGAAACATAACTAGTACCTGCTGTGTGACATATCAATTATAATCTCTAAAACTTGAGCTTTATTTCAAAGTATAATAATGTTAAATAACAATATGTATACAGAGTATGTTGCAATAAACATCTTTGCTACTGTTTTAAAACAAAATGGGTTAGGTTTTGCATGTGTGAAGTGTCACTTATTTTTAAATTGTGAAGATCCAAACCCCTATATATGTTTTTTTTTAACTCGTTTTTTTAATACTTGTACCAGAATGTCTATGCAAGTTAAGAATGCAACAGCAAGCACTTGGAAAAAAGGCACCTGGATGCCTCTTGGAGGGAAATGCCAAATGATAGCAAAAGTGTCCAAGTTCCGCCAGCTGCTGGCGCTGCATTGCTGGAGTGCTGCTTTCCTAGGGAAGAAGTTTTCTCAACCATATCTGGAAAAGGCTGAGAGAGCAGAGAACACCCTGCCCAACAACATTTTGCAGTTAATCTCTGTTCCGAACCAATATGTTCTATCTCTATAACTTCTATTTTTAATGCAAATAATAAAGTTAATAAATGCCATCTATGGATGCCAAGACCACACATCAATGAAAACCTTCATTTTCTTTACAATACAGTTGATAAAGTGTTGTCATCCAAGACCAGCTACATAGTCTCCTAAAAGTAAGTACCAGTCAGAATATGGCTGAGAAATATTGTGGGTGATAAATTGCAGTCAACCCCATAAAGCAAACTGCAATTCTGATTCTATGGATAAATATCCAACTTCTGAGTTTATTGATCTTACACTGCACACAGGAACAAGCCAGACAACACTATCAACCCATTTTTAACAGAAAGATTTCAGGGGAATGAAATGAGTTTTTATAGAAAAGCAAGGTAGTGGAAGTCTCATTTCTCACTTAAGATCTCTTGCTTGTTGAGCTAAGACTCAATATTCCACAACTTTTGTAGAATTATAAGCATACCGATAATCTAGACAAATCAGAAAATTAATGAAGAGATATGTCCTATGAAAAATTAGATTCATTTCCATATTATACAATGAATATTAATAAGAGTGAATATGCATACATTTTCATGTTGGATGTACTATACAGGGGTGTTGTGTTGCTCTTTCATCTGGGCTAATAAGTCTTTAGACGACAATGCTGTCTTTCTCTTAATAACTTACATTTTTGTTTGAATGGTATTTAAAAAGAATGTTAAGGTACTTGAATGCATCCAGAGCAGGGCAACCAAGCTGGTGAAAGGGCTGGAAGGAATGTCCTATGAGGAGCAACTAAGGACTTTGGGCTTGTCTAGTTTGGAGAAAAGGAAGCTGAGGGGTGACCTCATTGCTCTTTGCAGCTTCCTGAGGAGGGGATGTGGAGAGTGAGGTGCTGATCTCTTCTCCCTGGTATCTAGTGACAGGACACATGGGAATGGTTCAAAGCTGCATCAGGGGAGGTTCAGACTTGATGTGAGGAAACATTTCTTTACCAAGATGGTGGTCAAATACTAGAACAGGCTTCCTAGAGAGGTTGTCAATGCCTCATTGCCTGCTAGCGTTTAAGAGGCATTTGGACAATGCTCTTAATAACATGCTTTAACTTTTGGGCAGCCCTGCATTGGTCAGGCAGTTGGACTAGATGATCATTGTAGGTTCCTATCAGCTGGAACTATTCTGTTCTATTCCTTGAGATAAATGTGCAGTTCTCTTAGCTTCAGAAAAGGTTTTAAATGATTACTCACATATAAGCTCAAAGGTCCAAAACTAGAAGTCATAAAAAGAGCTATTATCAATTCATTCATTCATTCTTTCTTTTTAAGCCTTTTCATAAATTTAGAGTCTTGACTCATAATGCTCCAAATTTTGGCTTGGAAATAGTTTTAAACTATCATTTCAGAACACTGGACACATGTTCTTTTCCTGAATTTTAGTTGAAAATGTCTAATTTTGGCCTGGATGACTAGTTTCTGACCCAAGTGTTTGACATGCCTTAATTCAGTTGTGTACCTTCTGACATATGATAGGATCCACAGGGGGAGGCATGTGTTTTTGTGGCAACTACAAGTTACCAGATAATCTTCCCAGGCAATCTAAGTGTTCTTAAAAGGACTATTATACAGCCAAATATTATGCTAACACTTGTCCAATGTTGCTGTCTGGAATTTTATGAATCGAGGTTCCTTAGATCACAATGGCCTTCCATCCTGGGCTTTTGACTGCTGGGCTGCATCACAGTGACTATGTTCCTTAATGGTTCCTCTCAACAGGATTGTCTGCATTTTCTGAGATGTTAAGAAAGTCTTCTTGGAGATGATCCTTTGTTCTTTATACAACTGTTGCAGTAGGGATTATGTAAAGTAGATTAGCCTGTTGATAAAATTTTCTACTATCCTAGAAACAATTATAACACTTTGGGTTTCTTCTTTTTATTTAAGATAAAACTCTTACAGATTTAAAGTGCTTTAGTGAATAATCCTGTATAATCTAGTTTTGTACATAGCTACTCTGAGCCAAGGTTTTAAACAAAAGACAGTATTTTGTTTATGTTTTTATTGTTTTGGTTTTTTACTGTCTCTCTATATGTTCCTGCAGAACTACAGCTTTGATTTACAGCTGGTTTGTCTTGGTTAATTATTTTTAATATTCTAGGATGTGTGGCCTCACAGCTTAGATTTTAATTTTTTTTTCAGTATTGGAAGTTGCCAGCTGAAATTCTCATTTTTTATTGCATTCCGCCTTTAAAAATTTGCTTCTGGGAAGTGCTTGGATGCTTTTAAGCAAACTTTATCACATAAAAGAAATTTGTAGTAAAAAGAGTGACTTCTCTCAGCAGGAAATGCAATTTTGAAAGACATCAAGCATAGGAGATGCCTACATTCAACTATGTATTATGACAAAGAATTTGGTTTCTAGCAGCAGGAGTGTCTCTGAGCTATAAGCAATCACAAGGCTCTTTGAAACTAGAGAATATGCAATCTATCTTTTGCTGAAGATATATTTAAGAAGTGATTAGGCTTCTTTGTATAAAAAGATAGATGAAACAATGGCTGCAACCACACAAAAAATGAACAGAGTGCAAAGCTAGTCAAAAACTAAGTATATGGTAGAAAAAAAGGTTTCAGTAGAATGTGATATTAAAAATAATGGATATGAAAGTGGGAGCAACGCAAAAAGCAGCAAGAGAAGTACGGAGGCAAGAAGAGAAGAAAAATAGATGAGAAAGCCCACAGTATTCTGGGGGAAAAAAAAGACAGATTTGGTCTGGATCTCCAGGAAGATGGTTTTGGCTTCCTTTATACTACATGTCCTGAAGAACTTAATTTTGTGTTTTTTACGTATATAACAAGGAACGTGTCAAACATATTTCATCACTAATTTTTTCCTTGATTCAAAGGGACTTTCAAGCTGACA
>VYZV01015300.1:2604-30929 GCA_013401275.1 Pandion haliaetus | reverse complement strand
TCATCACTCTGCTATATATAGAGCTGCCTAGCAATGAGATTTTTAGTCAGATGAACAGAAGAGGTCAGCTGTCCCCAGTAAAGCTTCATATATCAGAAATTCTGGTGATAAGCGCAGTAGAACTTGGAAATCCTGTTGAATATATTTTATGCATATATCATGCTGTGACAACTAAAGTTCTTACAAGGTGTTGACATAAATCCAGAGAACTCAAAAAAAAATTGTTTATTTAGTCTTTAAATCAAGCAGTCATTGCCTGGCATCACAGTAAATCCATTGTTTCCCAGAAATGCTCAATGGAATTTCTACACATGCATTGTCCAGCAGTTTGTACACAGAATTAAATCTGATTCTTCCAAGAAACAGATCTACTGATCACATGGAGAACAAATGTAAAGTACATTCACACGTAAACCCACCAGAAGTAGCAGACACATAGTCGTACCAGCCTCTTGTCCAACCAGTTATTCTCATTTCCAGTTCACTTCTATATACATGTCTCTCAATATTATATCATTCTAGTCTTCCTTGATGAGTTATGTAAATAGTAAGTCAGATCTATTAGTCTTAGTTGACAAAACACTTAACAAATGGCTAGAAAGCAAATAAGATAGTAGAGGTACCAATTTTTCGTTCACATTCTTCATTAGATAACTAGGTAGCATCTAATCACAAAGAAAGCATAGAATTGTTATGAAGTTCCATGTAAACTTTAAAACTTATGGCATGTATAACAGTGAATGTCTCTCTCTCTCTTTTTTTTTTCTCTGACAACAAAGCACAGAAAAGTGACACGCTTCTGACCCTACAGGAGGTTGGGAGATCAGGTAGGCAACAGAAGGCAACTGATGACCTTAGCAAGATGAGCTCTTTAGACAGCAAAGCAGAAGCTCTGTTAAACTGGAAGACAGTACTGTTTATTTTAAGCATATTCTTAGTTTGCACAGATGTCCTTTAAATAATTGAAAAACAACCCTTAAATTTGTATAATAAGGGACTGCATACAAGCAGGATGTACTGTGCTGTAAATTAATAGAAAATGTCATGGAGTTCAGCATCTTATGCAGTACAAGTTCTGACAAGCTGAAAATTCTTGCAGCCTGGCACACAAGTCAGGCAATAAGCAGAGATTTGAAGTCATCACACTTATTTGATATCAAATATGACATCACATTGTGTTTCTTATTTGATGGTTGAGGTTCTGAGCATCTGATTAAGGCCTCTGAAACAACTCCATGGAATATATGCAGTTAGATCCCTGGAAAAGAGAATTCCAGCTTTACATTAATGTCTTAGTCAGGGGGGGTCTGTAATTCAGTCAGCATTACATTTCAGACCAGCAAGAGTTGTAGGCATCAAGGCTAATTTTTTTTTTTTTTTTTTTTTAAGGAATAGGGGCACTAAACATTTAGGTATTTCAGTTCTGCTGTTACCTTCAGACAGAACTTAGAGAAAATTTCAAAGTCCCAAGAGAGTTTTATATGATCTGAACCTACCTAAAACATATTTAATTCAACAACAACAAAAAACATTAGGTATAGTTCCTTTCATTAACATTACAAGCTGCAGAAACACTACTGCTTATATGAACATAAAGCACCACAAAAAGATGGAGACTGGACTTCAGTTTTCATCCCTTTCTTAAGGTGTCACAAGCCCATAGTTTTCACTTCTCTTATATGAGTCTAGTAACCATATGCTGCCTCCTATTCCTTCTCCTGGGCAAGGAACAGTGAAGATATACACAAAAGAAAGACTAGCTCTTTAGCTCAATGACTATCCCTCAGTTCCTTTTGATGTAGCTTAGTATGTAATTGGTTTTGGTTCTGACCCTTTACTGACTCAAATGTATGCTTAGTTCTGGGTTCAGGATGAGAATGTAAATATACTCTGCTAGAAAAGTGCCATAATTATTATTATATATCCCTGGGTTGCTACTTCTTTGCTATTCTATTAGGCTTATTGCCTTTGACTATCCATCTTTAGGTATTAAATGTCCCAGGCAAAACCCAACAGAGCTTTTTCTCTTTCTTATTCTTTCATTTGCCACAGCCTGGTGGAAATGGCATTTTTGGGGGCAAGAATTTCAGATACAGTGGCAAATCAGTCACAGCTAACATTTCTGATGAGTAAATGGTGCAAGCTCACTGATGACACTGCTAGAACACTGAATCATCTTTTCAAGGTAACTCTCTCCATCCTTCAACTGTTTTTATAAAACAGCTAACATAAGCACTTTGAATCACTCAGTCATAGGTAAATATATGTATTTTAGGACTGCCTAAATTGGTGTCCCTTATGTAGCAATAGCATTGACAGCAATAGGTTCATTTCAGAAACATAGTCGCAAACAAATATATAAATGAGATTATATGGATATAGCTGAGCATAACAATTCAAGAAAATCCTGATAGTATCAAAGATCAAGACAGTATCAAAATCAGAATTGGTATTTGAAGGCTAAGCAGAAACATGTCAGATAAAGCAGTGACAGGCATCCATAAAAGACCTCTGCTTAGGTATGAATTCTGATTACTTAGCATTTGGAAGAAGTTCCCGAACTGTTTCTGATAGAGTGAATAGAACAAGAAAAAACATATAGAGTGGGAGGAGATTACAAAGAAATACTAAGGAGATATGATAGTGTGAAGAAAATGCACTAAGAAGTGGGTGGAGAAATGTACACACACATACACACTATATTATGTGCACATTAAGCCCTGTGAAGTGTTAATGTAACATCAAATAGAATTAATGTCATACATGCAGTATGAAGAAATTTCTAGGCTCAGTTTTCAAATGCAGATTCCTAAATATAACTTCTTAACTGTTAGGCATAAATCAGCTATATGCGTTGGTCATAAATTAGCATTGACTAGCTAAAATATGCATTTGTATACCTAAAAAAAAAAAGAAAAAAAAAGTTGAAGGAATATTTGAAATTCAAGCATAGAGAATTACAGGCATTTGATTTCACATGCAATGTGAACTGAGTATGATCTGGATTTTGATTAAATTGTGCTTAAAATAAAATACAGCTATTTGGAGCTTACATTAGAAGGTGTCAGTAAAAGCATTGACTAAGAATATCTCACCCATCCTCATTCTTTCTAATTCTCCTAAGCTCATTAAAAAAAAAGAAAATAAAGAAGATAAACATGAAGAATCACTATAAATTGTAAACATTAATAGTGTCTTATGCAACAAGTAATTGTAAATAATTATTATAAAGTTACAATATTGTAATGAAGGTTTCTGAAAAAAGAAACCCTTGGGCAAAACCAAGCATGACCAGAATGCCCCTATGCTTTTTGATGTTGTCGGAATGGAGTTCTGCATTGGTTTTATTTTTATTTTTTTCAAAGTCAAAGAAAAGATATGAAACATCTGTATTGTCTCATCTGAATTACTGAGGAACTTCACTTGGCTGAGAAAATTGTTCCTCCAGTGCAAAGGTTTCATCTTTGCATCTCAGCAAAAGCTTTTGAATTTATCTAACGCAAGATCAATAAGACAGGAAACAAAAGACACTACCATTTCTAAACTGAATCAATTGCATCCTATTGCATTAAAAATTAGTCTAAATCTCATCTGAAAATGGTGCAAAGGTATCCATTTACAGTATATTTAATGCTATAAATGTTACTCTAATTATATATATTAATGCCAGTGAAGCAGAATTGTAAGCACCTAGAAAGCTGTGTTAGCAAGGGAATCATGTTCAACATGTTTGAAAAATCAGTATGTGACACATCCTGGCTGAGTTACAATACCAATATCACTTGAAAGATCTCAAAGTGGTGGAGAATTCATAACATCTTGTCACAGCCGTAAGGGCATCACCTGGGACCCTCACCCACCCCTGCACATGGACCTAGGTCTTCATTTCATCCTAGCTCCAGGGCCGTCAGTCCCTGCCCCAGCAACACTGTAGAAGTGCTGGTGTACAGCCCTTCCCTGTCCCCTGGATCTACCCCTCAGCTCTGTGATTTGGCTTGCCTCCATCTGTCCCTGATGCCTCCTCCTTTTGCTCCCAGGTGAGGTCTTGGAGGGACTCTGGACCTGGTTCATTACTTATCATGTTGATGGACCCTGTTACCCATGCTCAGCTCTGCCCCTGTGTTCAGTCCTTGCGGGACTGGTCCCTGTCAGCAAGGGCACAGCCTGCACAGGGTCAGCCTCAGCTCCTGGATTCCCATCCCTTTGGGAGTAGCTGGCCCTCACTGCTCCCTGGCATTCCACTCCTAAAAAATTTTACCTTATATGTAGTCTGAATCTAGCTTCAGATTTTTGATAGCAGCTTTTGCTGCCTTGCTGTCAGCTAAGCTATCTTCTTTCCTGTTATAAGCAACTACAGATCATGATCAAGATACTGCTTAAACTTCTTTGGGTAAAATATTAGCAGGGTTCCTGGAGCTTGAATTACTTTTTTAGCAGTTTCCTGAAGCCTATTTATCACCTTGACATCATTTTATATAAACATACTGTAAAGTAATACAATTTTTTTTATTTGAACTTTTCTACTTATAAATTAACCCCTTTTATTTTGTTTTATGTTTATAATTCCAGACTGTTTAGAGTCTTGGCAAGACTTAAATGTAGCTTAAATAGACATAGGCATCTTTCAGAAACATAAGTTACGGCCATTGCACTCCTGATGAACAATCTTCCTAAGCACCATGAGCAATATATATGGTGTGGTTCCCCAGTCTGCTTTCCATAGGCCTGCTTCACCCAGCAAATTTCACAAACACAGTATTGCTCTCATAGGTAAGGCCTCTTCCAGTCAGGACCTTGTATCCTTTACCTGGTGTTAAGAGTCTGAACCAAAAAAGAGATATATTAATTCTCTCTCTTCTCCATCTGTAAAATAGAACACATATTTAAGTACTAAGATGCTCATAAAAATAATAGACACAGCCTTAAAGGTTAGTAACCTAAAACAGAGAAAGAAGTAAAGGAATATAAGGGTGATCAAGGAAGATGTGGAACACTGCAAGCATATGGCTGTTATTTCATATAGAAATACCAATAACAAACAAGAAGGTGGGGAATGGTACACAAAGGTCATATTATCTCAAACACTGCATTGATGATCTGGCAAAAACATATTTCATATCACTTCACTGGCTTGCTTAAAAAATGAATTACCAATCATACACTCTTAACAAAATTGCCGAGGTGGGAAGACAGGTCTGGAGATTGTCTAGTCCATTCCCATGCTCAGAGCAGGTAGGATCAGCTAAGGTGGGTTGCTTAGGGCTGTGTTGCTGGGTTTTGAGTATCTCCAAGGATAGAGACTCTACAACTGCTCTGGGAAACCTGTTCCAGTGTTTGTTTTTACTGTTTCCTTTAAGTAATAAAGCAGAGGTAGATAAAAATAGATTTTTTTTTTTCTCTTATGGGCTTATTTTCATTGAAAAAGCATTCCATGCTACAGTTTTTTGTGGTACAAAATGTTAAGGACATTGCTAAGGATTGAATTTTGCTTATGGCTATAGATGTGTGAGCAAGATCGTTGGAAGACTTTGCTACAAAAAAACCTCTGAAAACAATTATTTTTCAATGACATTGTAGGGATGAAACTCACTGTTGTTTCTGCTGCTACTACAGACACAGGGAGTTGGTAATACATTAACTGTTACTAATACTTCTGAATCTGTACTAAGCTAGCAACCAAAGTATGATGCTAGAGGGCACAGACTTGCTAAAAACATCATATTTTGCATGAGGCATAAAACATTAAACCTATGATGGTAAAAGTCTCAGATTTGTTCTAATATGAAGAGCATTTAAAAAAAAACTTTTGCAAAATGTTTTACCTTCTTATATTGGAAATATCCAATTCCATCTTTTTGCTAGGTTTCTGGAATCCTGGAGTGTATAGATGACATCTTTACTAACTGAAATTCTAGTCTTATTTAAGATATTTATAAAGATTGCCTTACAAGTCTCTCTCTGTTATCAAGTCCTTTGCTATAACCCAGAATAAAGCATATATGTTCAGTTCAGAGATAAGGAATCTCTCGTAATTGACCAATGCACGTGCAAAGGTTGTGCTGTTTTCTCTGCGTGTATCCACACAAGCATGCTCCTCACTCATGTGAGACCCTTAGCCCTTATGTGGGTCCTTTATTTAATCAAATGATGTACATTATAAATCTTTTCTGTAGGAAATATTCTCTCCAACTGAACGCATGAGGAACTGTGGGAAGTCAGTACAGACCAAGGCACTGAGGGACTTGACAGTGCCAAGCAGGCATGATACTACAACTGGCAGATGTAGCACTTGCGTTTTTGCAGCAGAGGTGGAGAGTGAGAGGCACCAGTTTGTCATACTGAAATCACCAGCTTAGGTGACAAATTTAAGAGGGGAAGAAGGGCACATTAGGAACAGCTATACTGGAGTCCTGTCTGCAGCTCAGACAGCACAGAAGTGGCAACAGGATAAAGAAGAAAGCTGATGAGAAATAATAGTTTCAGGTGAAATTAAAAAATGGAAAAGAAAAAACATAGCTGGCTTCAGTGTCATTATTTGTAACTAAGACTTCCGCTATGTGTAATTGTCACCATCATGAACATTACGGAAAAAAGACAAGAGAAAGGGAACAGTGAACTGATAGCAAAAAGATACTGTAACAGCATGCTAACAAACCTAATGTTCACCATTGTGTGCCGTTGGGTGTCTTCATGGGCCCAGAACTTTCTGATAATTTACACTGCATTAAAAGAATTTGTGGAACTCATTTTATGAAATAATTTCTAAAAATTTCTTTAAATAAGTCCAGTAAGGACAGAGCTTTTCTCTATTTGTAACTACTAATGGCAGGAATAGAAACTACTCTATTCATTTTAACCAGAGACATTGGTCAGATCCACAACTCTGTAAAGTCAATAGAAAGAGTCTCATTAATTTTAGTAAGAATTGGACAGAAAGTATGTACTGTCTTCATCTGTTAGTTAGGAGACAAAGACTCAAGTGTGATGTTATATGGCATGCTTCCCCTGAAATCATCTGTCTTAGTTGCTTGGAAGTTGTTAGTCAGGCCCTCCTTGGTATATTTTTCCAAAACATAATTCGTAATTCAGCTGAAAGTTGGTGTTAGTTGATATAAAGCTATTATTTTTTCTCTAAAAAATTATCCATAACCTGATAAAGATACAGAAAATGTATCCCTTTCTTCCTGTACTAACATCCCCTTTTATGTTGTAAATGCCAGTCACCTTTTTCTTTACATTACCTAATTCATTAACATAATTAAGTTAAACTTACAGTGATTTTTGGCTTGAAATTTCTTCTTCTTGACTTTAGAGAACAAGAAATGTTTGTTTGCTCAACATATTCCCCCCCCCTTCCTCCCCCAGCTATATTGTTTATATAAAAGCTCCTTCTACAAACTGTCTCGCTTCTATCCATAGAACTTCATGGTTTTTACAAAAGCAGTATCTAAAATTAAAACATTGGTTATATGACTACCTTTTTCAGATCAGGTGAAAAAACACGGAGTATGTTTGTCAGTGACCACCCTGCTGATCAAATCATTGCACATTTTTGCTTGCATTTTTTCTCACCATGCATCTAGAGTGTATGTCATCAAACTAATAATAATTACAGAAAGAAACTTTTTAAAAAATTGAACTTTCAATATAATTTCACTTTGTTAATTATTTCCATGGAGAAAGAAAATATTTAAAGTGGGGGAAAGATAATCACCAAGCTGTATTAAAAATGCATGTCAGAAATCCGTTCTCCAATACATTCCTTATATTGTTTCTGCAGAAATAATGCAAGAATTATTGATTTACTGCTGATATTGTGGATATTATACATTCCCTGAAAATAGTGTAATGATAATGAGATGTACTAATATGGCTTCACCTTTTTTCCTTTTATTAGCGTCATAATTTGACTGTAATTATAAAAGACAAAAAGAACCAAAGTTAACAGTGTAAATAAATAGGAAAATAAAGATTCAGATAGATGAAATAAAAAGACTGAAAAAATGCAGAAAAATTTCAGGTATTGCAAATGAGAAAATAAATAAGTTAAAAAAATAAATTTAGCCAAAAATTTGTAAAGTAAAATCACCTAACATGGTGGATTTTTCCATTAAACACAGGACAAAGGATTTGATTGCAAATATAAAATGCAATATTACTTAGATAAAATTAATATCATCCTTTAGTGCCCTCAGCACTGAGTGGACTTCAGCAGAAGAAATGAATTGCTTCATTTAAGAGAAATAATAAATGGTCAGCTAATGTCATTCTGATAAAATGTATCATAACATACAGTTTTTTGAGGATGAGGCTTCACACATAAAAATGTTTATCCATGGAGAACTTTTATGTAAGGTGAGATTAGGGTACAGATGCCTCATATATTTTAAGATGAAAAATAAATTCTTGTTCTGGATCCTCATGCTGTCATTTTACTCTCTGTTACAGTTTTTACTGTGGAATTTCCTTTTCCTCCCTTCTTAAATAAAGACCTTTTTTTAGAGTGTAAAAACCATAAAAACACTGCCTACTTCAATGAAAATTGAAGCCAAGGTTTATGTTCCAGAAGATCAAACAGACCCCTTCGAGGCCAATGCTATGAACCTTGATGTCACACTTTACATCTAGGGATTTGGCTTTGGTTTTAAGGGTCTTGACATTTCTGACATCCAGTGACATCCAGCATATCTGCATTGAATTATGACCGAAACTGATCCATAACCAAAACTAAAAGCACATGCCAATCATTTATTGCCTTTTTACCTGTCCATCTTTACATAGACTTCAACAATAAAAGCAGCAGCATTCATTGAATATGGCCACTGATACATGTACCATGTATAAAAAAGGCTATTTGTGAGCAGTAAAACATGACAATGACATTTGAATACCCTCAATAAAGACAATTTGGTTTACGCCATATTTATATGTGAGATTATGCCTTGATTAAAGTGAAATAAACACCCTTTATCTTCATGGGTTTTGATCCGTTTTAGTATTACTATAAAAATAAAAAATGAATCCCTTTGTGTGAGGAAAACAAGTTTATATGAGTGCTATGCAATGGAGTGACTTATGAATTCACTTTGTTGTAGATTTTGTTTTCTCTGGTGGCAGATTTTCCCAGTATTTTATACATTTAATGAGAAAGACATCTTATTTAGTGAAGTCCCATTATTTTTGAAAATGGAATCTACAAAGCTAAATAAAATGAGGTGGATATCGTATTAGAGGCAAGAACAGTGCCCTTGTAAGAGAATGAAAAAACTATTGACTAGTAGATTTGCTGAGGAGATTGAGTTAACATGCTGTGAAAAAGAAAATGTGAGTCAGACAAACATAGGAAAGTTGGTCTTTAAGTTTTGTATAAAGAATGGCTGGTTCAGAGTTCTCCACAATGGACAGAAGGTGGGCAGCTGAAAAATCCAATTAAAAAAAAGATAAAATTGGGGTGGTTTTTTTTTTTTTTTCTCCAAGGCGAAAAGATGAGAGAGAAAGAACAAGAACCAGAACATAACAGAAATATATCCCTAGGCTGCAAGACACATCAGTTTCCTGTGCTACACAGAGGGAACAGAATGTGTTCATACTCACACTTTGTTTTAAGCTTATAGAATTTATGGCTGATTAATTTGATTCCCAACGAAAATGTTTATAGTATTACTCTACAAGGTGAATCTCAAGAAGTCTGTTGGCCCTACTTGTCCTACTCTAATAAAGTAAACTTAGTCATAATACCCAATAATCTATCAGTTTAGAATTTAATTCTTTTCATGTCATATTAACTTAGAAAGACCAAGATAAACAAACTTTGTGTATTACTAGAAAAGAAATCCTACATGATAAGGAACAGTAATTACTAGAAGAGTATTAGTAGAAGAGAACTTGTTAATAAACATACCAAGCTGGATGCATTAACAAAACAACTTCATATTTAAATTTATAGTTATGGTTATAGTCATATAGTTATATTTTAATATCAGATTATATATTATATATTAATATCAGATTTTGTAATTTGCAGCTGTTTCTAGGAAACTATTGTTCTAATTTACTCTTTTCTAAAATTGAAATAGTCTGAAAAATTTTGATGAAGTCTAGTAAATTAGAAAAATAAAGTTACATTCGTTGTAAACTCTCTAAATTGCAGGTAGTCAGTTTAGGATTTCCAAGGTGCTGACCTCCAAAGGAAGTGTTTTGTATCTATCAATAACAACACTAATAATAGAAATAGAACATTTCAAAGAGAGTGTAAATATAAAAATTAATTATTTAATGTAAAATATTTAACATTGCAAACAGAAGGGATTAATATCTAGTGCAGCTTCCTTTAATCCAGATGTTACCTAATCAGTAAACCTAGTACTATTTTTTAGTAATCCTGAACATACTGAAGATTACTTTCAAGATTATGCGAAAAAATGTAAAACCAGAAACAATTCAAATCTGTTAAGAGATTTTTTTCTGGGATTACACTGGTTTACCAGAAGATAAATTAGCTCATTTGTCTGTTCTGTCTCTTCATCATACCATTTTTCTGCTTTCTTTGAGTCTTTGGGATGTTTTATTAACTCTAACTTACTTGCACCAGAATTTAGCATTTATTGTATACACTTTGCGTACTATGTGTAGTCTGAGAGCTGTGATCCTGAAGGTCCTTAAGTGAATAGGCATAGCTGTCATGCCACCGAGGACATGAGCAGTGCTGCAGACACAAGCAGCACAGACATGAGCAGATCTCCAATCTGCAAGGGGCAGCCCATTCCCAGCCACACCACGTCACCATCTGCTGTATTAGGGGACAACCTGCAGCCCATGGTAGTTGTTGCTACTATATATAGTACAGCTGAAATTTGGACTCTGAATGTAGCTTTGCTGGTGGTAGCTTCAACAGAAATTCAGGATGGACCCCATGGACAGTATTTTCAGGACCCCTTCTCAGAGGCACTAATTCTTTACTCAGCCAAGGCAGCAAAAATACCTTTGTGCTGGTTTTGATTGTTTAACTGAACAACACAAGTAGTGGTAGTGCGCTCCTTCAGATTTTATGAATATGATTGCTTAATATTCATGTCTTGTCAGACAATTACAAAAAAAGTAAAGCTGTACGTTCCTTCTGATAGACTTCTTGGACATTTTTTTTAATTTTGTGGAGTTGGAATAAGCGGTGTTACATACACTAGAACTAAGGATAAAGTTCTTGAAAGTGGCTGTCTTTGGGACTTGAAATGTTAAATAACATTTCTCGGGGGGAGTGTCAGTCTGCACTTATTTTTTGTTGTCACTTTAGCGGTTTTATCTGTTTCTATTCATGCCGGACCAGATTTATATGTACAAATTTTGAAGAAAGAAGACTTAGAATAACCTTTCTCACTGAACAATTAGATTTAAAATACATAATAAAGAATCCAGGCTGTTTCATTTATGCAAGATAACATTTTTTTCTTTAAAATGTACTAACAATTTACAACCTGCTTTGGAAGACACAAATGAAGTAAATTTGTAGGTGCTAACTATTGAAAAATAATGAACATTAGAAGAAAAATTTAATCAAAAAAAATTAACTTCAATGTTTCTCATTTAAAACATTATATGAATTATTATCTTGAACATTGCTGATAGAACATCCATTTTGCTTTACAAATTTGTGGACTTTATTTGTGCAACATTGAAACTACTTAGTTCATATTCTTTGGTATGTAGCTACCACTTTTTATTTGACTTAATGACCATTAACATTTCCAACTGGCAGAGGAAAGATTATCTGTGTCTCAAAATATTTGAATAGCATATTGGTTTTCTATGTTATCTTTTTGATATTAGTTTCCGGTAAGCAGTTTAAGAATCTACTGAGTTTAATTAACTCCTGATGTTCAGTCTCTTTGAGAAGCAGATTCTCAGTTTTTTCAAATATTTAAGAGAACAGGTTACCAGCACAAGTCATCTATAAAATATACCAGTCATGCTTATTCCTGCAGAAGAACTTGAAAGGGACTTTGCATATGCCAAAACTGTCAGAAAACAGCTAAAGATCCTGTAGACAAACGATGCCCTAGTTGTTAGTTGCAATTCCTCTTCACTATATTTATATATTTTTCCACACCTTTACTTTTTTTAATACAAGAAGAAATAAAACAATTTCTTGCATTTTTGAATGTATGGCATATCTACTGCCTTTTTCTTAACAAAGAAATGACAGGAGCATTGAAAACCATATGAAAGGTATTCAGAATTAACTGCCAAGTCCTTATAAACAGCAATTATAAATAAAGCTTTATAAGTTCTGCAAAGTTACTTCTGCACAGACATCCTGTACATAAACTTACATGCATATTAAATTTTAGCCAGAAGAAATGATGGATAGCCAAGATATCAAAACCCAAAGAAGTAGTCTATAAAGGAAATTCCGGAATAATTGCAACTATTCAAGCACTAATGGTATGGCTGGAATAAATTAATTAAAAATAGTATCTCTGTTATTTCTCAAGATATGTTATAAAGCTATTAATATCTTCATTGTCCACATCCCTCCATTTTTGACTCATTACAATTTAAATGTGTGAGCTAAATATTATTGTACTTAATTTTTTTTTAAAGATTGAGTTCACTGACAAGTGTTACGTAGTAGTAATAAGCATTTCAGAGATGCAGGGTAATCATGGTGTTCAATAGCCAGGTATCAAAACTACAGTCTACAGAATAGACCTGATTCATCTTATTATGCTAGATAAACCCCATTGTTACTTCATTCCTTTCAGTGCAATGATTAATGCATCTCCTTTTTAACACAAGCATCTAAATAATGATGCCTATAAACCTATAAACAAGATACTGTAAGGAAAGCTAAAGATGTCCTCTACTTCATGCTGATGTCTGTCCGTTACTTAATACATAACAGAGGACAGTTTACTCCTAAATAGAAGTTGCTAGTGTGAGCTTAACAAAAATAATGCACATATCTGATGTATATATATAATACATGTGTTATAAATATGCATGTTTGTGTGTTTATTGACTCAGCTCAGAAGACGTGTCCACATTACCATATTCTTCTAATTTAAACATGGATTTTCTTAAGTGTTCTATGCTACTGTGTAATGCAAGTATGACTGTACAGAAATAAGAACAAAGTAATTTGCATCTAGGACACTGAATTGATACTTGGTAATAAAGACTCACAATCTAATCTGACTTGCTCAAGTCATGCAACAAGGCAGCTGGTACTTTTCTTTTGTTTACCCATAAAATGTTTTCATCTATGGCTCATTACTTTTATACTCACAAGCTAGGTTAAATTAATGAATTTAAATGCCATTTTTACAGACTTTGTTCTCATTGTTCTTGGGGTTTTTTTATTTATTGTGATTCTCGTTTTGGTTTTGGATGAGGCATTGTGATATCTCTTTCATCTCTCAGAACTCCATTTGATTAATATCAAATTCAGCATCCAGGATGATAGATTTAAATAACAGATAGATTGAAATGATTAAAAAATAGTTTACATATTAGAACTTATCTCAGTGACCATGCAAATATACTTCATTAAAAAAATTCTGTAAAAACATATACATGTCCTCATACAGTCTGTAAATGTTATCAATTTTTTGTATGTATTCTGTCTAATAAATGAAGCACTATACTATGTATATATATATTTATATATATATATATATATTGCAGTTGTTAACTGTCCAATAAAGGAATAGTAATCTGAGGGGAGGGGCGGCGGGGAAACAAACACAAAAAAAACCAAAGAGAAAATAAGTGTCAGGAATGCTTTCCACATGCTAGGTACATTAAATTCTTAGCTTCTGAAAGCAGGGTTGCTTCCAAAATGCTAGAAAATGTGAAATGAAAAACAGGCATATCTGCAACTAATGATCATATAATCAAAGAATGGCTTGGGTTGGAAGGGACCTTTAAAGGCCAATTAGTCCAACTTCCCCTGCAATGAGCAGGGACATCTTCAAGTAGATTAGGTTGCCCAAAGCCCAGTCCAATCTGACTTGGAACACTTCCAGAGATGGGGCATCCACAACTTCTCTGGGCAACCTGGTCCAGTGTCTCACTAACTTCATAGAAAAGAATTTCTTCCTTATGTCTAACCTAAATCTACCCTCTTTTAGTTTAAAACTGTTGTCCCTTATCCTGTCACTAGAGGCTTTGGTAAAAATTCTCTTTCCATCTTTCTTATAAGACACCTTTAAATTAAGGCCACAATACGGTCTCCCCAGGGCCCTCTCTTCTCCAAGCTGAACAACCCCAATCTCTCAGCCTTTCTTCATAGGAGAGGTGTTCCAGCCCTCTGATCATCTTCATGGCCCTCCTCCGGACCAGCTCCAACAGGTCTATGTGTTTCTTGTGCTGGGGACCCCAGAGCTGGATGACTTACTCCAGCTGGGGTCTCACGAGAGCATAGGGAAAGAATCACTTCCCTCGACCTGCTGGCCATGCTTCTTTTTATGCAGGCCAGGATACAGTTGGCTTTCTGGGCTGCAAGCACACATTGCTGGCTCATGTTTGGTTTTTCATCCATCAGTACCCCCAAGTTCCTCTCTGCAGGGCTGTTCTCAATCCATTCATCCCCCAGTCTGTATTGATACTGGGAATTGCCCTGACCCAGGTGTAGGACCTTGTACTTGACCTCGTAAGCTTCATGAGCTTCACATAAGCCTACTTCTCCAGCCTGCCAAGGTCTCTCTGGATGGCATCCCTTCCCTCAATTGAATCAACTGCACTACTCAAATTGGTGTCATCTGCAAACTTGCTGAAGGTGCACTCAACCCCATTATGTCATTAACGTAGATATTGAACAGTATTACTCCCAATATGGACCCCCGTGAGATCCCACTTGTTATTGATCTCTATTTGGACATTGAGCTATTGACTGCAACTCTTTGGATGCGGCCATCCACGCAATGCCTTATCCATCAAATAGTCCACCCATCGAATCCCTGTCTCTCCGATTTAGCAACAAGGAAGTTGTGTGGGACAATGTCAAAGGCCTTACAGAAGTCAAGATAGATGACATAAGTTGCGCTTCCCTTATCCACCAATGCAGTCACTCCATGGTAGAAGGCCACTACAGCAGTCACTCCATGGTAGAAGGCCACTACTTTAGTCAGGCCTATCATTTTATGATAACAAATAGTGAGTCCTTCTGCAGCTCTTGGTCATCTTGGCTTAGAAGACAGTCATGTAAACATCCTTCACCTACTCTTTTCTACTCAGTGGATTAAAAGTCCACTGCAATGTCCTCAGGATCAATCACCAAAGTGGGTCTGCAATGTGTTCAGAGACACACCTTGGCTGGAAAGAATCCTGTTCAGTTGGATAATTAGATAGCATGTAGAGATATCATTTTTTGTGGTAGGTGCTACTGCCATTGCTCTGCCTTTTTTCCTGTGTATTGTGTGATAGAGCTATATGCCTATTTCCAGTCTCTTCACTGAGAAATAGTGGGTTTGTAGGTAGATTTAAAAGGACAGAAATAATACTAAAGTCTCATATATTTTGTTGTGCACTCTATCATATTTTATCCAGCTGATGCAATACACTTACAGCATGGAAACATAAGCAAAGAGTTACACAAGTATTCAATATCCGTAAGTTAGATGCAACTAGATGGTATTTACTCAGTTGCAACAGATTGTGTTGGTGATGTTTCAGGCAAAATCACCTTTTTATTTCCAAAGCTGCTTAAAAACTGACTCAGTTTGAATTAATCACTTAGATATTAATTAAGAGAACAGATAGGGAAACGGAATAGAGAAGAAAAAATAATGAAATACATGCTGAAAATTAAAGAAAGACTTTCATATTATTTCTTTCATTTTAAATCTAACTAACTCCAGTGTGGTTCCAATGCCTTCCATCTATTTTTTTCAATATATTTATCAACATGTATATGCTCCTTTGCCCCTTTGTAAGCACCCTGTCAACAAAATAACAAGACTTATACAGCCAAACTTGCCTATGAGCAAGGTGACTTTATCATAGTAAAAAAAGGTTGAATCTAGTTTATTTTGGACAAAAGTCTCAGACATCATTTATTCTCAAAGGTGCATTTACCATTTTACATAAAATACTAAAGTTTCATAGCATACTATAACACACTATAACAGAACCTGACTGCATGATTTACATCAGTTAACTGTACTGAATTTCATCATATTTTTTCACCTTTATTCTCATTATACTTCCTTCTCTCATCTTTCACCCTGAATTTGTTGACTTGGGCTTTATGGTATCTGGGAAAGGCATTCATCTCTATTTTCTTTCCTCCCACCATTTTCTTTCTCACCTTTATTTCTATACCTTCCAACGTTTACCTCCCACTTTTCTGGTCATGTTGTGTGTATCATTTATCAATTGCAAAATAATAACAAATGTATTATTGTGTTAGTATAGAGATTTGTGTACCTGACTTGCTATTGCACAGGTTTATGTTTCCAGTTCTAGCACAAAATAATGTTTCTGAAGATTTATATAGCTTATGCATCACAAGAGAAGTCTGAATTGGCTGGCTAGTGATGTCAAGCTCAATTACTGATACCCTCTCACACAGATTGCTCTTCATAGACATTATACATGTCTAATGATGTCTATACACTGTCATGAATAATATGCTTAATCTCAATTTAAAGGATACTTGACCTCAGCTTTGCTCTAATTGCATTACATTACATTTTATTCATTTATATAGCACTTTTAAATACCAAGCACTGAGAGACTATTTAATTTCCAGAGGCTGTCCTTTCAGCATCAAGCTACATTACTTCTTACCTTGCTGATGGCCAGGAATTGCTTGATCAGTGATACTTTCTAACTGAGCTATGATCTTTTGTCTTCAATTATTAAATATGTTATCATGAACCCTCTTCAAAGACCTCAGGTATAAATGACTTTCATGATTATCTATATGGAAATATATATGAATACTTATGTATAAATATAAATATTTCAAGTTATATGGTGAAATTCTGTTAACAAGTGGTTGCATATATGGACAGGCTTGGAAATAGGCTGAGGTCCAATACAGAAAGAAATAAGGGAAAAACTACCATTACCCATGACTGTGAAAGACTTTACTTGTGCACTCTGTAACATTTCTTCCTAAGTAGTTAGTCAGACTCCAGGCTATTCTGGACAGGGACATATTTTTACTATCCATTTGTACACTGATTAGCATGGTGGCAGTTCCTGATGGCACTGTAGTCCCAGTAAATGGTAAAGAAAACAGCAGCTTCCTAAAAATTTCCTCATTCCCTCAAACACAAATCATCATCATGAAGTTGATTACTTCTTGAAAAAAAAAAAGGACCACAGTATAAATAATTTCCTTCCCTCTTACTAGAAATAGTTTCACTCATCTGTTTTGTAACCAAAGACTATAGATAATAAGAAAAGATTGTGTGATTGGACAGCATGAGGTGTCTGAAAAATTGTCCGATTTACTCTGTAAGGATTCTGACAGAGCATCATAGTTTTGGAGTCATGTCCTCAGAACTGTGGCTAGGAGTCCAAATGCAAGTATCTGGCAATAGGCAGGACAACAAAAGGAGAGAAATATGGGCAAACAAGAAGGAAAAGTTAAATAAAATTACAACAATTTAAGAGAAAAAGAGATGTAAGTCATGAGTTAGACCTGTACAACTTGGAAACAGTGACAGGAAAGAGGACAGGATTGTAATATTCCCTTCGTAATATACCAGTATCTGCTCTGAGAAGATATTAATCATCTTCCAGAAAAGAATATAAAAAATTGGAAAATATTGAGACAGAAGAAAAAGGAATGGAAAAAGTAGTATCAAACAGGAAAAAATTTGAAAGTTAGTATAAAAGCAAAGTTAATTATCTAAAGAAGTACTAAAATCTAACAGTAGATTTTATGATTTTTGCTTATATTCCTGCATTTCTAACTACATATATAGACAAGAGAAGAGAACTCAGGCATGAGGTCCAAGAAGAAACCATGACATGGTACAATCAGGTGTCTGGCAGATCTTGAAAGACTGGCCTCCTGGATAAAAACACTGGGAAGGGAATCTGATACTATTTTAAAACAGAATTTGAGGCTACATTTGCAGTTATTTTTGCTTTTCCCTTCCATAGTACAGACATTTTTTTTTGTGTTTAGGAGAAATTTATTCAGCTATGGGACAATAGCACTTGCCACTCAGTTTACCTCTGAAATAAATTTGGATTAGGAAGACATTTCCTGCAAAAATAATCTTTATTAATATAGTTCACTATAATGTCAATGGAACTAGGCTGTATTTTAAGGCATAGCTTTATGTATTTTGTAGTACAGTAGGAGAAATATAAACAATAAATTTGCTTACTCTAGAACAATTAAAATTTATGGAAGAAGATATTATTTCATAGTTATGTAATAATTGACTTACTGAATCACACAAAAAAATGGTATGAGAAAATGGAACAAAACTTGTACAAAAAATTTAATTTACTGTAAGAGCTAGAAAACAAGGTATCACATCATAAAACAGAATGAGACTACCTTGCAAAACTAATAAAAATGAGCTTCTGTTTTGGAATTGAGCAGCCCAATATTAATTATTTTTTAAATTCATTTATGTCATTTTTCTTTAACAGTCTGTCAATAACTCCAGGTAAGATCATCTTAACTAATTTTGGAATAATTTTCACAAAGTCCACAGGTAAAATCTCACTCAGTGACTCAGTATCCTCCATGAAGCATTACTCTTTTCATTTCCTGAAAGCTGTTGTAAATAATAATAACAGTACTTTCCTTCCTTGAGCTCTCAGTGAAATGTTCATGATAACCTAAATCCTATTTTGATCAAAATAATAGCACTTCTTATCATAATTTGTACATGAAGCTTACAGTAGAAATCATATATAGGTCAATATTATATCTTTACAATTTTAAAGATGGGAAACAGAGTTAGAGAAACATTGAGGTAGAGAAAAATTGAGTCACAGTACAATGAAATCAGACACATTAACCAAGGAGATATGAGTCAAAATTAGAATGGGGATTAAAATACAGTAAAACCTTGTTTTCCAAACAAAAATATTGTGTGGGATAGTATATACAATTTTATCCTCTCTGTTAATATGGATAGTATAATGTGCATGTCATTATTTGCATAAATGACATATTGCAAATTTAGTTTTATTTAAATATTCTCTAACACACTGAGAATTTATAGAATAGGCAAATTCCGGTGCTATTACAACAGATACACACCATGATCTTTCTATGTTCAGATAAATCTTAAATCCAATGTAAGAAGAATTCCCTATGGTCTTCCTTACAAACATTGTTCATTCATTTCTGAATAGAGTCCATTCCGTACAGTTATTATGAGAGGCTTTCTGAAATGTTTATTTATACAATATAGTTCATTGACTGGCTACTCTTATACACAAAAAAGTTAATTAATTCTGAAAGCAATCTGGATCTCTGGATTATAAGAATAATCTAATATTATGATCTTTCATTGGATCCAACTAAAGCCCTTGAAGGGTTGAATTCACAGAGTCTCATAATGGCCATGGCAGCTACTAACATTTAGTCACCTAAAACTTATTTTGATTCCAGTTGTCCTTTTTAGTTTATGTCTAGGACAGCTAAAAAGCCCAAGAATAAGACTAACAAAAAACTGAATGCTAAATAAGAAGCTACTGACACCAATAGCTAAAGCAACAATATTTACATATATTAGAATGCAGTTGCACATCTCATTCCTCAGCACTTCAATATGACTTAAGCACCCCCATTTCATCTAGTCGTTAGCCATTTCTTATCTTCATGTTTCCTCTGTGGTACCTTTGTGCTACGCCCACATGAGTGTGTGAACAGCTTCACAAAATGAACTGGGACAGGGAGTTGACTTGAAAAATAACACAGCAAAATACAATTAGCCTCCACAGAATTTTTCCTCCTTTTTGGTTTGTGCAATTTATACTCAGTTCCGTGCTATAAAGCCTTAGAAATCCCAAAATACCTTGTAGTATGGGCATTAGAGAAGGTTTATAGAGTAGGTGATAATAGGTATGAATTCTTCTCAGAAGCTCCTTTCTAAATTATTTTTCTCTATCTGTTTGCTTTGTTTTGTTTACTAAACCCCTGACCCTTAAAAGCAGGTTCTCTACCTTTGGAGAACAGAGTTTAGGACAACCCCAAAGTAACCTCTTTTCCTATTGACATAACAGCAACAATAACAACAGCATTCTCAAACTATTTAGCTCTCCCAAAAGCAAACGGTTTTCTTTTTGTGTTTGGTTTCGGTAATTGCTATGTATATAATAAGTAGTCATATTGGAGCAATTTGATTGTCGTAGTCTGGCCACCCAGAATGGCCCTCTGTGTACATGGCCACATGTAAAGATGTGCTGTACTAATTCCAGCAGTAATCTGGACTGTTTAATGATTCTGAGTATTTTAGGGTGTAACAGGGAAAAAGATTGATTGCTGAATATCTATATTCCTGTTACGAGACCACAGTGAAAACTAAGACTTCTTACATCCAAATGCTTATTCTACTCAAGGTGTCTTGTATAAAGTAAACAAGCTTTGATCCCCATGTTATTTTAAATAGTTTTATCTCCATAGTAAGATAAGCCAGTCCAATCAGCTATGAACAAACTATTTTGCCTCTAAGTGAGTGAAAAGAGCAACTAGGCAAACAAGTAAACAAGAAGAAAAACAGAAAGCTCAACCAGACCACTAATTCATTCCTCAAGGACACATCCACCCCTGCTTCATATTGGGTTCACCTGCAGTAGAAAAATACCAGTTTATTTTTCTTACCAGGATTACGCATGAGATCAATCTGAAGATTCATATATCCCATGTTAGAAGTTGCTGTGTTGGGTAGCCTGATGGAGGTGAGGCTGCTGTGGCTCCTTGTTCCAAATTCAGGCAGCAGCAAGGCTGAGCACATGCTCCCCAGTAGGAACACGCGCACACACACTGCATGCATGCCCTGCTACACACACAGAACTCTGACAACATTAGTAAACCACAGGTTCAATAATATAAGGGGAAGTTAATACTACACAACTGACTTAAGAATTCTTAAGCTTTAGAAATGATAACCCAAAATGTGCATATCACTCACCTAAAAGATAAGGGCTCTCAACCTCTAGTGTCATCGGGTACCACACGGTATTGCACCTTAAGCAATATTGCACAGGAAATCCACAGTCCACATCCAGAGACTGGCCACAGATTGGAAAATGTATGCCTACTTAGAAGGGGTTAGCCAATTGCTCCTGTTGAAAGAGTGCCCGGTCAAGGCCTCCAGATTACAACAGCCTGTAAACCCTGGTTCAACCTAGTTAGGTCGGCCCTACAAACGTTATAGATTGAAGAAGCAACTAAATTTGTGGCAGCAACTTCTAACATGGGATATATGAATCTTCAGATTGATCTCATGCGTAATCCTGGTAAGAAAAATAAACTGGTATTTTTCTACTGCAGGTGAACCCAATATGAAGCAGGGGTGGATGTGTCCTTGAGGAATGAATTAGTGGTCTGGTTGAGCTTTCTGTTTTTCTTCTTGTTTACTTGTTTGCCTAGTTGCTCTTTTCACTCACTTAGAGGCAAAATAGTTTGTTCATAGCTGATTGGACTGGCTTATCTTACTATGGAGATAAAACTATTTAAAATAACATGGGGATCAAAGCTTGTTTACTTTATACAAGACACCTTGAGTAGAATAAGCATTTGGATGTAAGAAGTCTTAGTTTTCACTGTGGTCTCGTAACAGGAATATAGATTTTCAGCAATCAATCTTTTTCCCTGTTACACCCTAAAATACTCAGAATCATTAAACAGTCCAGATTACTGCTGGAATTAGTACAGCACATCTTTACATGTGGCCATGTACACAGAGGGCCATTCTGGGTGGCCAGACTACGACAATCAAATTGCTCCAATATGACTACTTATTATATACATAGCAATTACCGAAACCAAACACAAAAAGAAAACCGTTTGCTTTTGGGAGAGCTAAATAGTTTGAGAATGCTGTTGTTATTGTTGCTGTTATGTCAATAGGAAAAGAGGTTACTTTGGGGTTGTCCTAAACTCTGTTCTCCAAAGGTAGAGAACCTGCTTTTAAGGGTCAGGGGTTTAGTAAACAAAACAAAGCAAACAGATAGAGAAAAATAATTTAGAAAGGAGCTTCTGAGAAGAATTCATACCTATTATCACCTACTCTATAAACCTTCTCTAATGCCCATACTACAAGGTATTTTGGGATTTCTAAGGCTTTATAGCACGGAACTGAGTATAAATTGCACAAACCAAAAAGGAGGAAAAATTCTGTGGAGGCTAATTGTATTTTGCTGTGTTATTTTTCAAGTCAACTCCCTGTCCCAGTTCATTTTGTGAAGCTGTTCACACACTCATGTGGGCGTAGCACAAAGGTACCACAGAGGAAACATGAAGATAAGAAATGGCTAACGACTAGATGAAATGGGGGTGCTTAAGTCATATTGAAGTGCTGAGGAATGAGATGTGCAACTGCATTCCAATATATGTAAATATTGAAGGGGTTTCTGGGGACTGGGAGTGTTTCTGAGTGACAGACCCACAGGTGATCAATCAACAATATCTCAAGTAGTTTATTGGGCTGGGGGTGTGGACCTCAAGGAGAGAGGAGAACCCATTATTATTTGGGTAAAGGGCTGTGGGAGTTAGCAGAAGTAGTGCAAAAAGCTATGTGTGTTCAGGTGACGTATGAAAGGGGTCAGCAAGTGATACTGATGGCTGCACTGGTGGACCCCAGCCACCTTAGACCTATGATTAGAGAGCTACTGGACACTTTAAAAATACATGTCCAGTCTCTTAGAGAAAGGATTCAGAGGGCCATTGACTGCAATCAACAAAACTCTCAGAATCCCCCTGCACATGTGTTAATCTGGGCAGAAGTGTTACATGACATAGTTGCTCACAGGCGTGAAATGGATGGATGGAGCCCAGAGGTGGCATCGATGGCAACAGGAAGGTCTAGCAAGGCAGTCAAAAGCCCCACTCCCTGGGGCAGGCCGGGTTGGACTTACCATCTGGGAAGGAACCACCTTTGGCGAAAAGCGTTAACACTCCCTTCTTCGACTGAAGTATTTATGTGGTGGTCATAACCTGACTCCACCATGTGGGCGGGGCGACTTTACCCCCAAACTGTGGCTTCTAGGGTTTTTTTCTCTTTTTTTCACAGCTGAGAAGTTTTTCTCTCTATCAAGGTGGGTGTATCAGCCACAATTCCAGATCAGAGGATCCAGCAGCTGTGACAATGCATTTGTTGACCCACCAGTAGTGGAGGAAGGGCTGGTCTGTGGCCTCTTGCAAGGGCTCAACCCTCATAAATATGTGGTCCTGGAGAGAATCCACCCCAGGGTGTTAAGAGAAATGGCTTACATTGTTGCAAGGCCACTGTCTATAACACTTGAAAAGTCGTGGAAATCAGGGGATGTCCCTGACGACTGGAAGAGGGCATATGTCATACTCATCTACAAGAAAGACCCAAAAGAGGTCCCAGGAACCTACAGGTCCATTTGTCTAACTTCAATCCCTAGGAAAGTAATGGAATAAGACCTCCTAGAAACTATCACAAACCCAATGAAGCAGCTGATTGGGAAAAGTCAGCATGGATTTACCAAAGGCAAATCATGCCACACTAGCCTGATTGCCTTCTACAACAAACTACCAGTTTCTGTCAACATGAGGAGAGCAGTGGATGTTGTTTACCTGGACTTCAGCAAATCAGTTGACACCATTTCCCACAGCGTTCTCCTGGACAAACTGGCAAGGTACAGATTGGGTGGGTGGTCAGTGAGATGGGTAGGGAATTGGCTAACAGGCTGCACTCAGAGTGTGGTGATCTATGGTTTTTACTCAGGCTGGCACCCTGTCACGAGTGGGGCTCTCCAGCGATTGATACTGAGCCCCATGCTGTTCAACACCTTCATAAATGATCGGGATGATAGGTTGGAAAGTACCCTCACCAAGTTTGCTGATGACACCAAAATGGGTGGTGATGTGGACTTGTCAGAAGGGAGAGCCATCTTACAGCGAGACCTGGATAAGCTGGGAGAGCAGGCTAGCAAGAACTGTTTGAAGTTTAACAAAGACAAGTGCAAGGTCCTGCACCTGGGAAGGAATAACCAAAGAGCCCAATACCGGCTAGAATCTCTGTGGCTGGATAGCAGCCTTGCTGAAAGGAACCTGGTTATCCTGGTGGACAGCAAGCTGAGCAATGAAGGCAAAATGGATCTTATGCTGCATCTGCAAGAGCATTACTAGCAGAGATAAAGCTGTGATCGTCCCACTTTACTCAGAACTTGTTAGGCTGCACCTGAAGTACTGTGTCCATTTCTGGTCCCCGCAATTCAAAAAAGACGTGGACAGACTGGGGAGGGTCCTAAGGAGGGACATAAAGATGATCAAAGGGCTGGAGAGCCTGCCCTGTGAGGAACAACTGAAGATGTTGGGTCTTTTCTCCCTGGAGAAGGCTCAGGGGGGTGCACTATTCCTGCACTTAAAGGGTGGTTACAAAGAGGAGTCTCTATCTTCACAAGAAGTCATATGGAGAAGACCATGGGCAATGAGTACAAGTTGCACCAGGAGAGGTTTATATATCCTTGATATAAGGAAGATTTTTTTTTACGGTGAGAACAGTGACTGGAACAACCTCGCCAGGGACATGGTAGACTCCCCATCACTGGAGGTTTTCAAGACACGATTGGACAGGATAATAGAGAATGTCAGCTAGGCTCCCTTTCCCACAAAAGGTTGGACCAAGTGATCTTTCGAGGTCCCTTCCAACCTGGGCAGTTCTATGATTCTATGACGTTAAATTAATTGATAAAATTTTGTTTTCTGCTAAAATAATTTAGTATATTATAATTGTAATTTTATATTTATAAGGGCTGATTGTTATTATTTTTATTTATATGAAGAGAAATTTGTTTGGAATCATCCAAAATAAAAATTATACTCTGATTTTTAATGAAGGAATATTATAAATAGACTTCAGGGAAAACAAAAAACAAACAAAAAACCTATGCTTTGGCAAAATGAACATTCAGTCTTACTACAATTATACTGCACACAGATCACCAGGTATATTAATTTTTCACATAAACTACCAAAACCTTATGTCTCACTTTTTAAAAAAAAAAAAATCTGCCCACATAATCTTATGGTTAACCTCTGTCATATATTCCTGCCTCTACTCCGGGACAGACCTGCTGATGATATGAATCAGCTCTAGCCAATATTTATGTACTTTGTTCCCTTTATTCACAGAAATTTATGTTTAAAACTTCAGGAACATAAGTTATAGACCATCATGTTTGCACTGAACACCCCACTACATTAGCCATAAGTCATAATATTGGGGCAAGAAAAAGTGTTGGATTTTGATCCAATACCTACAAGTTCGATTAAATATTTTTGGTAAGAACTTACTGAAAGTAGCAAGAATATTCAGAATATTTAAAGACTACATTTTATCTTTGAAAGATAGATAAAGTTTTTTGCATTTTTCTCCACAGCTCTTAATCTATTTCTCAAAAGTATTTTACTGAATTGTTATTTGCTAAAAATAATGTAATCAAGAATTTTAATAAGGAAATTTCAGATAATGTTCTCAAAAAATTGCACTGAGTGTCTTGAAAAGCAATAGTAAAAAGTGTAAGGAACAGAAAATGTTTGCAATGTTAACATTTTTCTGTGAAAAGATATCTTGGAAAATATACTTGTATTATATATTTGTTTTACATTATATTTCATCATATCTGAACTTTAATTATGTTTATTCATTAGCATGTATCACATCATGTTCTGATTTTCATTTACTCATTAACAGAAAAAAAATGCTATGTATTAAAATTATGTAGATTTCTAAAGAAAAGTTGCTTACAAATTAGAATACAGACATATCTCCTCTAACCAGTTCAAATGGTACTGTATTTTGACATAAATGTGCAATAAATACCATATCAACTTCTTACTGAAATCACTGAGAACACTCAAGATTCACGAGTCATTGCTTTATGAAACAAATTTACGGGAAGTAACAAAAGCAACTTAACATTAATGCACTGCAGAAGCATTAGAGTCTTCCAGATCATCTTTCCAAGCCGTCAAAGGCTTCATTTGTTGCTAATAAAAATTGAGGCAAATGACAAATATAATGTTTTCCCATCTTCATAAAGAACTTTCAGTGAAATTAAAACTGAAACAGAACTGAGTGCTTGATACCCTGATACACTTATTTTCCTCAATGTTTTAGCCCAATGGATTGTTAGGACATGAATAGATTGGGAAATATATTCAAGATGTTGAAAAAAATACAAGGCATTCAATAACTGAAAGTATTTCTTATATGATTAGCTGACTAGTTTAAGCCTGGATCTACAGGCACTGGAAAGAGTGGGGAACCTACAGAGATCAGCTTACTACAGCTATCCAAGTATGCCTCAGTTTTACTGAATAGCATTTTATTAGCACCTCGGTCCTCCCTAGCCATGCCAGGGTCAGTCTGGGTTGCCCTTCCCCTGAAAATGTAAAAATGTATATCTGGGTATGTAGATAATAAAGGAGGCAGTACATCCCCTAAGGGAAGTGTTAGGGAACCAACACAGCCAGGTGCATTGGATAGTGCCCTGGTCTTTGTTGACTCAGCTTTAGATATCTGCTTTAGGAATAAATGGTTATCTCCCCAGTGGCGTCTCCCTCCTTCCATCAGTCATAGGCATATGGTTTCATTAGATATGTAACTTTTATATAATCTAACTTTTAGTTGAGCTAAATACCACCTTTAAGGTAAGCCCCTCCAAAACATTTTAAGACGAGCTTTTTTAAGAAACTGAGATTTATGCAGATATATTCTTGAGATGTTAGGAGTCCTCTGGAGTTGATTGTCCTGAGTTTCTGGGTGCAGCGATCCATCAATGTTGTATCATACTGGCAATACTCATCAAAAGAGTAAGAACCTCTGAGGAAGGAAATTAACATGTTTTACAATGCTAACAACTACTGCATATGTATAATGTAATATATGACTATTCTGGATTAATATACAATATTGCAGAAAACTCAACTACCCAGTGAGAAGTAATAACAACAGATGCAAAGAATTAATTTAGTCACTGAACTGCAGAACATGGGAATTTTAATCCAGCTTCAGCTGAAAGATCTCAAAAAACCTTATGGACCTATTAACGATGGATTTAATACTTATGCCTACATAGTATATTTTTCTAAGTAGGACATTTTTTTCTCTGTGTAAAGCATAACTTGATACTGAAGGAACACTGTGGCTTTACTGAACATATGAAATTTTAATGACAAAAACATCATTCACAAATTAGATATCTATGCAGATGTACATTATTTATGCATTTCATTGAATTATTTCTGTGTAACACAGAAAGGATAAGCAGGTCCTTTTGACCCAAATTTGACTTAGATTTTGCTGTTTTAGCCATGACCTAATTTAGAGCTGTCTCAGGCATGTTTATAAAATACTCAGCATTTAGACCATATGGTGCAGTTAGAGGCACAGGGCATCATTTGAACCTTCCTTATCATTAGACTTCAAACTCTTTGTAGTGTTAAAATTAAAACCTAAATTTGAATTTAGTAAATACTATGTAACATACATGTAATCCTAAAAGCTCCTCACAATGCAATCCAGCATTAAGCTTCAAATTCTCTGTAAAAAATCCATCTCCTTCTGATCTCTATAAATAGCATTGTTCATGGAAAGAGTACACTGCTGCTTCTTAATTTATGTCTGAGTAATTAACTAGCCATATAACTAAATATCTACTTCTGCCTTTGACATAGGAATTGCCTGCAAGTACTGAATCACACACTGCCTTTAATCAACAATTAGAGGTATTTACAAAAACTCCATCAATCTAATTCTGGATGCACTTAAGTGCAAATAATCCCACTGATGATAAAACTATTAACTCCATAAATCAATAGACAAAACATCGAAGTAAAAAAATGACCACATATTCTCACATAAATTTACATGCGCAAAGGAACAAAGAACCACAGACCTGGCAGGAATCTCAAGAGACTGTCCAGTCTTTTCCCCTCCCTCTGGCAGGACATTCTAGTGTTTTATATATAGAGACTATATAGATGTAGAATTTGTGACACACTTTTTAATCCACTCTTGAAGTTCCAGTAAGAAGAATCCAATTCATTCTTAAGCAGGATTTTTAGTGCTTTGTTGTACTTACTGATCCCTGCAAAACCCCATCATTTTGGCAGTGAATTCAGGACTACAACATAGGCACAATTTCTTGCC
>VYZV01015299.1:82256-98800 GCA_013401275.1 Pandion haliaetus | reverse complement strand
AACTTTGGAGCACGTGGAGAAAAACCGTTTTCCAGTGCAGGTACTTCTCCTCACTTCTGTGTAGATGATACATGTTTCTAACTGCTGTAGCTGTCACAAGAAGAATAAGATATGCTTGCTCAATGTAAGAAAATGTGTCATTCAGCACTGATGGCTAATTTACAGATGCAGTTGCTTGGCTGTCCTAGATGAGACATAGAGATGTATGAGAAACATGGTTAGTAGACGTGTTTCCTGTAAATAGATTGCGGTGATTGGATGTATCGGTCTTGATTTCTCATACAAGGTTTAGTAACATGGTGCTCTCAAACAAAACATTTCTGGAAGACTGGCAAACTTTTAAATTTGACTTGCTTTACAAAGGGAAGGAGTCTGCTTTTCGAATCAGTCAGGTGTAATCTGAGTCGATCTTAGTGAATAGATTCTATTAAGATTAATGCAGTAACCTTGAAAGAAGATGGACACATTTTTATTTAATACAAGCTGCAAATATGAGCTGTTTTATAGGCTAACAGACTGGTTTAGCTGACTATGAAAATGGGTTTACGTTGGATAAACTGCAGCAGAGGTGCAAATGTACTGTAGTCCTGATACGCCAGGCAGGTAAATGTCAGGCTGATATTCACCCCCCTAGATAGGCTATTCTCATAGTTCTTGTCCTCTGTAAGACAGAGTAGAAGTAAATAGTTCGCTGTGCTCTGCGTCCTAACAGAATTTATCAGCTTTAGAAAGAAAATTATCTAGGTTTTACTGAAGCTGTTCAGAATTAATTATTCAGATATGAGAAATGCCATAGGCTTGTTGACTTCCTTGGCATGTGCCTAACTCTTCTCCAAAATCCAAAGTTAATATGCAAGTTTTATTCATCATCAAAATACTCTTTCATTCCTTTGAAAACCAAGACATTTGAATTGTCTTCTGTAGTAACTTGAAACTATTACCTCATAAGTCTGCTAAGCTTGCAGAACTTTCTCAGTTTTTTTAGAATTCAGATGCAAGGTTGGGACTGATGGTACACAGTACAGCCTAGTGCAATGTCTTGCATTGCTCTTCAGATACATTTATAAAAACCCCAGCTCCATTTAAACCCAAAGCTGATGATGCTTGCTAAAGAAGTGGGTAGTGTCATGGGGGAGAAGGAGGTTTTTAAGAAGTTAACAGCCTGTAACTCCCGGCAGTGCATCCGTATGAACTTCTGTATAACATGACATTTTTCAAAATTCAGACTTGACTTCTTAGAAATAGTGAGGCTTACAGAAGCTTCCTGTTATGCTGAAGTTTGTAAAGTATACAGAGTCCTTCTGTCTCTTCCTGATGGTTATGATCTGTATTACTGACCTTGACAATGTAATGTTACTGGTCATGTGCTCTCCAATCAATTTGAATAGGAGCTTGATTTAAAGGAGCTGGTATATGCTTTGTGGTTGAAGACTAAAACCTTAGTTATCTTAGCAGGGGTGCTTTTTTTTTTCTTTTGTTTCCACTCTCCCACCACCTCACCCCCAGCCTGCATGTATTGAACCAGTTTCTGTCAGGAAAATGAACGTGAACATTTGTACCTAGTCTGGGGCTGCTGCTCCTTTTGTAAGTGTAGTGGTTAACCTTGTCAGTGACACACAGGAAGGCAAAGTCAGCAGCTTGTTTGGACTCAGTTTACCCCCTTGTAAAATGAGAAGAGAATGGGAAGGAAAATATGGGAGACCATTCAGTTACAGAAACCCTAAAACCAAACAGAATGTACCCCTTTTCCCTGGCTACCTTTGGTCTGTGGTTATTCTGAACTCTTAAGGATTAAAACCAATGTCCCAGCTAAGTAAAAAAAAAAGTGCTACCTGCAAGTGTTGGGGGGTGACAGGGGTATGAAATGCAGATTAGGATGTTAGAAACTAAGGTTCAGCTAGCAGGCTGGTCTAAGGTCAGCGTTTCAAAGGCTGAATATCTCACTGATAATGCAGTTCTGAACACTTAATCAGCATTCTTCATTGCTATTTTGTAGATACTCTTCAGCTTTATTTTGGAAAAGTGTGTTGCAGCTCAGTGGCTAGTCTGGTCTGTTGGATTGTACCTAATGGTACAGCTATTCTTCTGATCTCTTAAGACTGCTGAAATTGAAACAACCATTTCAGAATGCAGTTGCTGTAAGGCATCTGCCTTCATTTGTGCAGAATTCAACAGTGGAAGGAAATTATAAATGTTGTTCCCAAGCATATTTGAATCTGAGGTGGTAGTAAATATCTCGAAGCATAGTCAATGCTCTTGAGTGGTTCATCTGCCAGTATGTTGACTTCAAAACTAATTTGGTGATCATTTTTATTAGCAGCCTCCTGATAGGAGGAAACAGGAACAGTTACAATAAAAATAGATCTTTTGTGCCAAGCATATTGCAAATTGCGTATAGCAGCTTGATCTTGCCCAGTTTTCTATTGGAAATGTCACATCTGACTTACAGCGAGGACTACGGGGAACAAAGATACACATTTTACTTTTAGTGCTGTTCTACTTTGTTCTGTTTGGAAGGTGTTAGTGGGGTTGACAAAGTAATGCATACAACCTGCAGGGAGCTATCAAGCTTTTGTATAGGCACTTCTTCAAACTTAGTGACTCGGAAGAATTTTTGTATTAATGGTGAACTGACAGCACGACTTAGTTTTTCAAACTTCCCCTTACCACTGCTACTCCCAAACTCCTAACAGCATGTTGGAAGAATCCAGTGTTTAAGGAACTGAAAAAAATTGGTGGTGTTGTCAGTGCGTCCTCCATGCAGATGGTGAGGAGTAGACTCTTGAGTCGGCTAGTTTCTTCCAGGCTGTGGAGTAGGACCGGCTTAGGGACCAAAGCGTTTCCAACTGCATAGCAGGGTACTTACGGTATGTTGTGTTACGTCTTAAATCAGCTCAAGGCTGCTTATCTGCTGCAGATGCAGATCTACTGTCCGTTTTGCAAGAGCCAGGGAAGGGTTGCTGCCAAAAGTTGTGGGAGTGCAGAGTCAGGACAAACATCACTGGCATTTGTACAGCAAAGTAATGAGATTCCTCAGGAGCTGCTGGAGTATCCTGCAGCTGGCTCAGAGACAGTGAAATACAAGCTTGCCTCAGAGTTGCCTCATCTATTCAGTAAGACTTTTAAAACTGCAGGCCTGTCTTCTGTCTAATTACGATTTTCTAAAAACTACTCCTGAAGGAAACTCTTAAACTGGGAAATCTGTCTTTATGCAAATACATTGTCAAATGGACTTTGTTCTCCTGACACAGTACTGCAAACCTGTCCTTTAAAGAGATTAGTGGCTTGCTTTTACTTCATTGTCTAGGAATGTTTTGATCAGCAGAGCTCTAACACCTAACTGCACATTGAAAGCTGATTGCTGGAAGAGATGGTTTTGCTCACTGTGCTAGTTACCACTACAAATGTTTCTGCTTGGCTAGCTCCCAGAACAGGCTGTCACCAGCTCTGTGTTGGTGCTGGAGACAGCATTGGACTGTTGGGGGAAGGGGAGCAAATGAAATAAAAGTACGGCAGCTTTGAGTGACCCGTTGCGAAGCTGTAGCCTTGAATTTCTCTTTCTGGGTTAGTGAAGAGACAGCTACAGACTTATGGTACAAATACTTCGTACTGCTTGGTGATACCAAATGGAGGTGCATCCTGAAGTTTTTGATAGGGCATTTGATCGTATTTCAGCCTCCTGCCCCCAGTTATCTTGGCTTTCTGTGAGGAGGAAAAAAAAAAAGCAAGTTCGGTGACTTAATGCGTGCGGCTAATGGAGAGCGTTTGTTCAGTTTTCAGTTTAACTCCAAGGAAGAGTATTTTTGCATAGGAAGAAACCTTTCTTCTTGTGGTACAGGAAAGGAGTAAAGGAGGAGGTTCAACTATAACTCTTTAGGTAGTCTTTGTACCACTGAAATAATAGCAGCTTGCCTTAAATGGTCATTTCAGCTTTCCCCATGAAAATCCATGTTGTAGCCCTGTATCAAACAGTTTTGTTAGTATCTTAAGAACAGTTGTTTTTGAGGGAAATGAGGAAGTCTGACATGTAGCTCATGTCTTTGCGGCATGCCCAAGCTGCGGAATTTAGTGCCTGAACTTCTTATGGAAGGATAGAGAAGTAAAAAATGGCTCTATCGTGATCAGTCTTCAATTCTTTTTCTCGTCCAGCTTTTAAGAGGAGACTATTATCTTACATACAGTCTGCCAGAAAAAGTCTGGGTGATACATCTCGTTCTTTTGCATCTCTGTCTGTGGGGGTTTGCTAATTAGCATTTGAATATGCTTACTGTAGTAACGAAATGGCAAGATGTGCAAAGTCTTCGTTTGCAGTTCTAGTGTTCTAATGTGAAATCCTGTCTTACTAGCTCTGATTAGTGTTTAATAAGTTCTCACCTTGCTCTTTTTTAGGGTCTCTGAAAGGTAGCAGGAAAGAGTTCTGGGAACACAACAAGGAACATGGCAACCCAAGGTATATAATACATTACGATTTCTGTTACTAGGATCTAGCAGTTCTAATAAAGAGCAGTTAAACTGGCTACTTGCTTCGCTTTTTTAACTTTTTAAAGTCACTTGGATTGAATAATGTCTGTGCTGCTACAGTAGTTCCTATCTTACACTGGCATTCAAACCTGCAAACAAGTTTGTCATCGTAAGCATTTTGGGTCCCTTAAGTACAGTCAGGTACATCATGGCATGTGGAAAAGGGAACCTTGAAGCAGTAGACTAACAATAGCAGTGATTGCTCTGCCTGTTAGTCGGGCTTATAGGTGTCTGCGCTGGTTGGATGTAAAGCCTCGGCTTAAAACTGCTGGCTCGCTTGCAGTGCTACCTCTGCTGGGTTGAGGTAGTTGTTTATAACAGGTTATTTTCCTTTAAAATCTGTGTGATCTCTTGAAGGCTTAATACATGCCGGAGTAACTGAACTAAACTTAATTGTTCAACAATGATTTCTTACAGCTGACTTGATGGAGTTGGATATGGCAATGGAGCCAGACAGAAAAGCAGCAGTCAGTCACTGGCAGCAACAATCGTATCTGGACTCCGGTATCCATTCTGGTGCCACAACAACTGCTCCCTCCTTGAGTGGCAAGGGAAATCCTGAAGAGGAAGATGTGGACACAACACAAGTGCTGTACGAGTGGGAGCAGGGCTTCTCACAGTCCTTTACCCAGGAGCAAGTTGCTGGTAAGGCCTTTTTCTATTACAGAAATAGAAAAGTGTTTGCTTAGACACGCAGCTTAACCATATAGAGGCCTAAGTACTGAATTATTACCTATCTAGAAGATGAGCTTTTTACTCCTAGTTTTGAGGTAACGACTTGCCTTGTTTTTCAGATATTGATGGCCAGTATGCAATGACTAGGGCTCAGAGAGTGCGTGCAGCTATGTTCCCTGAAACACTGGATGAAGGAATGCAAATCCCATCCACGCAATTTGATGCTGCTCATCCAACTAATGTGCAACGCCTGGCTGAGCCATCCCAGATGTTAAAACATGCTGTTGTTAATTTGATAAACTACCAAGACGATGCAGAACTTGCCACTCGTGCAATCCCAGAACTGACCAAACTGTTGAATGATGAGGACCAGGTAAGCATTTTCTTTGCCTCAGTGTAGCTTGCTCCTGGGGCTTCTTCAATGACCTTAAAACTAAAAGCTTTCTTCAAATACTTCTGTAGGTGGTGGTGAACAAGGCTGCAGTTATGGTTCATCAGTTATCCAAAAAGGAAGCATCTCGCCATGCTATTATGAGATCTCCTCAAATGGTATCCGCTATTGTACGTACCATGCAAAACACAAACGATGTGGAAACAGCCCGTTGTACTGCAGGTACACTACACAACCTCTCACATCACCGCGAAGGCTTGTTGGCAATCTTCAAATCAGGAGGCATCCCTGCTTTGGTTAAAATGCTTGGGTACGTGGACTACTAAGATGATGCTTGTGGTTTTTAGTTGGTACTGGTAGGTGCAGGTATTCACGAGGTTTTTTTTTTTTCCCCTTCTGTAGGTCCCCAGTGGACTCTGTGCTGTTCTATGCCATTACAACTCTTCACAACCTCCTGTTACATCAGGAAGGAGCCAAAATGGCTGTCCGTCTAGCTGGTGGGCTGCAGAAAATGGTTGCCTTGCTCAACAAGACAAATGTTAAATTCTTGGCCATCACAACGGACTGCCTTCAGATTTTAGCGTACGGCAATCAAGAAAGTAAGGTAAGCGCCTCTGCTACTGAAGCACTTGGAACGAGCAAGCTTGCTATGAATGGCCTAAGAGTTCCTGTGTGCTGACCTCCTTATTCTGAATCTTCAGCCGTGTTGGGCTTTCGCCAGTCAGTCCTGAAGGTGAAGGATGCAGGAATTATTTTGCGGAAATGCAGTCACGTTTATAGTGAGACCGCAAAACTTAGGGACCACACCAACAGATGTGAACGGTTTTTTAGAGATCTGTAACCTCTGGTGGGTGTAAGCCAGCAACAATTACTACCTACTGACATGCACAGGAAGTGACAGATAAATGTTGGTTTTGCTGTCTTTCAGCTGATTATTCTGGCAAGTGGTGGACCCCAGGCTCTAGTAAACATAATGAGGACCTACACTTACGAGAAGCTATTGTGGACCACAAGTAGGGTGCTGAAGGTGTTGTCGGTCTGCTCCAGCAACAAACCTGCTATTGTTGAGGCTGGTAAGTACCTTGTACCCATAGTAACTTAAAAAGCTATACAGTACTTCAGGATCAGTACGTTCCACACAAGAACAGAAACTGCCAGCATTGAAAATTGAACTTGGATTGGTCCTTCAGTCCACAACTGGTTTTGGAGGCCTTTAGTGTAGGGAAGTATAAAAGGCAGTCTGTTTTAAGTAAGTCTGTGATGATGTTAGCTGGGTGGTTGAGCGTTGTCAGAATGGTCCCCTTAGAATATGCGTACATTTAAGAGACCCAGCGTCACAAAGAGAATATTGGGGTTTTTCCTCGGTGTGATGAAGAGTTAGGGCCTAGCCACATCACGATACTAATGCCAAGAAGGATCTAGAAGCTTGTGAGATACGTGCTCAGACTTCAAGGAAGTAGAGGGACCCGACTGTTCACAAGATGAGCGTCTGAGTAATGGTGTCAAATCTGTACCATCTTCCAGGTGGGATGCAAGCTTTGGGACTCCACCTCACAGATCCAAGCCAGCGTCTTGTCCAGAACTGTCTCTGGACTCTGAGGAATCTGTCGGATGCTGCAACAAAGCAGGTCAGTGGCTCTTCTAAGGAATCGGGATCAAAAGCCAACATAGTGGAAGAGGAGAGAGACTAAATTTTTCTTCCTTTTTTTTTTTTTTTTTTTTTGCAGGAGGGCATGGAAGGCCTTCTGGGAACTCTTGTTCAGCTTTTAGGATCAGATGATATCAATGTTGTGACTTGTGCTGCCGGCATTCTTTCGAACCTTACCTGCAACAATTACAAGAACAAGATGATGGTGTGCCAGGTTGGTGGCATCGAGGCTCTTGTGCGCACAGTTCTTCGGGCTGGAGACAGGGAAGACATCACAGAACCTGCTATTTGTGCGCTCCGTCACCTCACCAGCAGACATCAAGAAGCTGAGATGGCTCAAAATGCAGTACGTCTCCATTACGGACTCCCAGTGGTGGTTAAACTGTTGCACCCGCCATCACACTGGCCTTTGATCAAGGTAAATAATGGTTAGCAGCTTTCAGCGATGGAAACCGGTGCCTTTCTTAAAGTAACTTTAACTATGAAAAATCCTTGGTTTCCAAGGTGTTGGGGAATGTAACTTGTCTGATGGGAAAGTTGCTCCAATTGAGCAACTTAGTGTTGTCTTGGAGAGGTTTAAGCATTTGGGATCAACTGATGAAAAAAAATGAATCTCTAGCAGCAAGCACATGGGTCATGCTCTTTTATTCCCCACCCCCTTTCTTAATTGCAGGCTACTGTCGGTTTGATCCGCAATCTGGCGCTCTGTCCTGCAAACCACGCGCCACTGCGCGAGCAAGGTGCTATTCCAAGGCTAGTTCAGTTGCTGGTTAGAGCACATCAAGATACCCAGCGACGTACTTCTATGGGTGGGACGCAGCAGCAGTTCGTGGTAAGTGGCCACCGCTAACTGAAGTTAGGTGTAAAACTTGTCTCTAGAACTCCTCATTTGTCAGCGTGCCTCAGCCACGTATTGGTCTAGATAGCTGTTGTCTTATCGTTTGCTCCAGTTCTTACTCTCTTGGTGCGCTGATAATTCTGTCTTGGCAGACCTGAAGTTTTTCTTAAACGAGAATGCCAAAACCTCGGTTCTTAGCTTACTAAGAACCTCTTGAAGGTTTAGTTCTGGATGCTATAGATCACAGAAACGCTGGTTTTGCCTACTCTGGCAAGGCATGTAGCCTCTCTGGCTGAGCCTTCTCAGAAGTACGGGTTTAAGAATGCTGTCGCACCTTATTGCGTGTTTTCAAGGGTGCTCAGAGCTGTAAAAGTTGTACAGGCTCCACACTTGTTACCTGTTTGGGTACCAGGTCAGTAGGGCAAGATCAGTCTTGATTTCCCGCCCCCCCGTTAAACACATTAACAAAGGGGAAGCTAGCTGCCTTGGCATGGGCGAATGGAAGCAGTGCCCACTAGCACAGGGGCGTAGTTAATACTTGCAGAGGTAGGAGGGGGCCTCTTCGTTACTGATAACCACTGTTTCAAACTCAGTAAGCTGGCAAGCTAATCCAGCTTGGGGGAAAAAGAGCCAGTGTTGTCAGACATGAAGTCCATAACGAACTGAAATAAAAATGAGACCACTGGGAGGAGTTCCACTGAGATGCTTCACTTGGCCCAGTTTATCCCACTAAATTCAGCGACTCCTAGCGGGGATGGATGTTAAGCTTGAAGGCCAGCAGTAGACAGTGAATCTGAGCCCTGTTGGGGGAAGGGGCTATGTGCAGGGGACAAGTTTGGTTGAGTTGCTGACAGGCTGATCAGCTTTTTGTCAGTCGTTTTAGAAGATACCGTGCAATATCGTAACTTCAAAAAACGCCTTTTCTTTCCTTAACTAGGAGGGTGTGCGTATGGAAGAAATTGTCGAGGGCTGCACTGGAGCCCTGCATATTCTTGCACGTGATGTTCATAATCGAATCGTAATCAGGGGTCTAAATACCATTCCACTATTTGTGCAGGTAAGCAAGAGCTCAAGACAGTGCTATAGCACGTACTAGGAAAACTGGTAAAATGGCTCTTACGCTTCCTTGGTAGAACTGCTAAGTCGGATTGTGCTGAGGAGCTTGTTTCAAGTAGAGGAGCTGAAGAAACCCTTGTGTTTTGCTTGCAGTTGTTGTACTCTCCCATTGAGAATATCCAGCGAGTAGCTGCAGGTGTACTTTGTGAACTGGCTCAAGACAAGGAAGCGGCTGAAGCAATCGAAGCTGAAGGTGCAACTGCCCCTTTAACAGAACTGCTTCATTCTAGGAATGAGGGTGTTGGTAAGTAACCTCGGAAGATAGGTTTCGTACTTGTGTTAGAAAAGTCGCTAGAAGACTTGACCTCTACTAAAATCACTCTTGCTTTCGACAGCAACATACGCAGCTGCAGTGCTGTTCAGAATGTCTGAGGACAAACCACAAGACTATAAGAAGCGGCTTTCGGTTGAATTGACAAGCTCTCTCTTCCGGACTGAGCCAATGGCTTGGAACGAGGTGAGTCGTGTCTTTTGTATTAATGGTTCCCTGGGGAGACTTTACTTCCAGGTCCTCCCTCCTTCCAGTAGGGAGGTGTAGATGCCATGGGTGAATCGGGCCCAGCTTGCACGTGGCTGTACCTTCTTCACTCTTGCTACGTGTTCAGGTTCAGTGAACCTGCGGCAAGCAGCCTTAGAACTGCTTCTTCCCTTGCAGATAGGAAGAGCCCGTTCTCAACTGCTGCTAAAGTTTGTAATTCTCATTATGTTCGTTAGTGTGCAAAGCTGCGTAGAAGAACCGCGTACGTTTCTGTGCTGCTTGTCAGAACCTAATGAACTCGGAATGCAAAAACTGAGGCGTGAGTGATAGGGGGGAGGCATAAGCATAAAACATATCTTGTGAGGCTTGCATCAAGCAAATGGTGTAGGGCTAGTAGTCTTGGGGGGGGGATGCAACTTGTGTTCTCCTTAGGATTGAGCTTTCAGGTTTGAACATGTTTGCAGGCTGATTATCGCACATTGCCTTTTCTTTTTGCGCTTAAAAGGGCTACACAGTGCATTGAGACTGAAAACAAACTGTGTGCATGGGGTAGAGGGAAGGTTTCACGACGGCTCTGTCTTCCCCCAGATTCTTAAGGTTCAGGAGCCTAGCTTGTCTTACCGTGTATGTATTTACTAAATAAAGGGACAGTAGCCCTTGATTTGTACTATTTCAGTGCTTGCTCTTCTGTTCTCCTACAATCTGTATCTGCCACGGTAATGTGAGAAGGAAAGCTAAAATGGAGTATCTCTCTGAGATTGGAGTTAAGCAGTTGCAATACGGACAGGCAATTAATTCTGTAATTGCACAAGCTGGGAGAGGTCCCTTCGGAACTCCTGAAAGCTCTATTGCTGGCTCGGGAGCCTCTGAAGAGCTGACTTGCAGGAGCGGGGCAGGTGTGCCTGAGGAGGAGTCTTCCTAGATCCTGCCCCATCTTTTTCATTCCCAAACAGAACCCTCTTTCCAGTGATCTGTGGATTCTTACACCTAAATCCGGCTGTTGTATATTGGATGCAGATGCTTAGATAAAAAGGCATTTCACGTTCACGGAAGTGCCGTGCCACAGTGCTCCCTGCAGAAGAGTTGCTAAAAAGGGATCTGGGGCAAGCTTCAGGACTTTTTAAACTCGGAATGACTAGTGCTGGCCCAGAAACCTGACGCTGAAACTGTTTTGTAACTTTTTGTGTACATCTAGACGGCAGATCTCGGCCTTGATATTGGTGCCCAGGGAGAACCTCTTGGATACCGCCCAGACGGTACGTCTCTTCCGTTCCCCTTGACTAAACCTAAGTTGGATGAAGTCAAGTCATAGATTTTAAAGGAGAACTGCAAATGAGTGAAGAGTGAATTACTCTTCAGCAAGGTATTGTGAACTTGACAGGCAGACGGGGAACTGCCAGTTCAAATAACCAGTTTCTGCAACACCACTGGCAGCGCTGAAATGGGAGCTGTATGAACGTGCAAAACTGGTGTCTCTTGTCTGACTCGTGTGGGATAGTCTCCCGCTGAGCTGTTGTTTCCAGAAATCTTTTACATTCTTTACAACGGGACTTGACAATTCCACTAGTGCAGTTTTTCTTGAAAACAAAAAAGCTGGTATTGAACGTGTTAGTCTGTAAGTGGCTGTAGACTTGAACGCAAGCCTATCCCTAGGGATTCCTAAGCTATTTTTGACTAGTCTTTCAGAAGCCAGTCTACAGTCTTGGAGCCTGGTTTTGCTGCAGTATTGTCGAATTTTAGTACTGTTGATTGTGCAGACTAATGGCTTGGCTGGAATCTGCTCGTGCTTCTGACTGCAGTGTGCTTTGTCTGCAGAATCGTACCGGAAGGCTGTTTCGAACAATGGAATAGCCATTAGGGGCAGGCAACAGATTGTTTTGAACTTGGCTGAACTAGACAAAAATTAGATGGCTACAACGATCTTCTCACACACTGATACTTGCAGCTTCTGATGCATCTAACATCTGTTAACATTATGCTTTTTTTCCCTCTGCCACCTTTAACTTTCTTAGATCCTAGCTACCGTTCTTTCCACTCTGGCGGATACGGTCAGGATGCCTTGGGTATGGACCCTATGATGGAACATGAAATGGGTGGCCACCACCCTGGTGCTGACTACCCAGTTGATGGTCTGCCAGATCTTGGCCATGCCCAGGACCTTATGGATGGGCTGCCTCCAGGTGACAGTAATCAGTTGGCCTGGTTCGATACTGACCTGTAAATCATCCTTTAGGTAAGCAGCTCCAACCTTGACTTTAAAAACACCACAAAAAGAGAAAAACAGATGACTGGACTGAGGACTTGGTTGGCAGGGAGGGATTGGCTCAATTGGGTGCCAGGATAGTGAACGAGCGCTCTGGAAACACACGATCCGTACACTCCAGACTGACTTCTGCTGTGAAGTGTGGAAGTAATTAACTGTAATAATGTCTTGTGCGCTGGCTTCATGCAGTCTTGATGTGTTAAAACAGGCCTTTACTTGGGAACACTGACACCTGTTTTGTTGTTTTTTCTCTTTGCAGCTGTATCATCTGAATGAACTTGCATTGATTGGCCTGTAGAGTTGCTGAGAGGGCTCGAGGGGTGGGCTAGTATCTCAGAAAGTGCCTGACACACTAACCAAGCTGAGTTTCCTATGGGAACAATTGAAGTAAACTTTTTGTTCTGGTCCTTTTTGGTCGAGGAGTAATAATACAAAAGGATTTTGGGAGTGATTCAAGAAACGAAGACTGCACAAGAATGAATTGCAAGATGGAATTTATCAAACCCTAGCCTTGCTTGTTAAAAATTTATTATTTTTTTTAAATCTCTGTAATGGTACTGACCTTGCTTGCTTTGGAAGTAGCCTTTCTTTTCGCAGTAATTGTTGTTAGGTTTTTTTAAAGTCTCTCGTAGTATTAAGTTATAGTGAATATGCTACAGCAGTTTCTAATTTTTAAGGATTGAGTAAAGGTGTAGAACACTAATTCATAATCGCTCTAACTGTATTCTGAATAAAGTGTAACATTGTGTAGCCTTTTTGTATAAAAAAACTAGACAAATAGAAATGGTCCAATTAGTTTCCTTTTTAATATGCTTAAAATAAGCAGGTGGATCTATTTCATGTTTTTGATCAAAAACTTTATCTGGGATATGTCTGGGTAGGGGCCAGTAAGAACTGTTTATTTGGAACCTTGTATTGGACAGTTTACCAGTTGCCTTTTATCCCAAAGTTATTGTAGCCTGCTGTGATACAGATGCTTCATGAGAAAAATGCAGTTATAAAATGGTTCAAAATTAAAGTCAACTTTTAATTCACTCTGTGTCAAATTATTTCAGATCAGAAAGTGTAGTTGTGTGTTAACACTTCCTCTTCAGTACGTCGGAGGAAGAAGCCGGAACCGTTGCCCTCTTTCATCACGGGGAGGAGCAGTTACCCTTCAGCGGGGCTCAGCTCCCCTGACAAGGGTTTCCTACTGGGGTCCCCCCAGGGGCCGTTCTTCCCCTTGCCCTGCTGCTGCTTTTCTTTGGCCCCCTCCTCAGCATGGGACAGGTCTAGCCCGAGGTGAGGTAACTACTGTCCTTTGTGCCGGGCCTGCCAGCCACACGCTCGCTTCTGGGCTTCAAAAAGCGAGAACAGCGTATTACTTCAGCTCCCTTCAGAGGCGCGCTGTCACTAGGGTCAGATGAAGATCCTTTGCTCACAAACCCTCAGCTGGTTGAGTAGCTGAAACCTATTTTCAGGTGTCCTCAGTCTTGAGGTACTGTGTGAGAGAGAGGTGGGACCTGTGTGCAACTGACTGACTGCTCTGGAGGCAGCACCTGTGTGGGTGGAAGCAGGGAAAGGGGTTCTTAAACTGCTGGTTAATTCAGAGACTGTGCACATCTGCACGGTGCAGCTGTCGGCGGCCTTTGCCAAGAGCAAAAGCTCCCAGGTGCTTCTTCAGTGCAGCAGTTTGCCAGCAGAAGATCAGAGGGGGTCTTGGCTGCAAAGGACACGGCTCACGTTGGGAATCCCGAGATGATGAGAGCTGAAGAGAACTACAAAATGGACTGCGCCCTCCCTCCCCCGCTTTTGCTTGCAGAGCAAAGGCACTGCAGCAGCAGAGGGGCAAGTCTCAGCTAGTAATTCAGCCTGGTTCTTCTCCCCCACGCTCGTCCTAGAAGACCATTACCATAAAATACTACCAAGTAATAGCCACCACTTAGCTCTTCCCCATTTCTAGTAACTCCCGCTCTAATTCCAGCTGTTAAGCTATGAAAAATAGATAGTGATATTTAAAGTAACGTAAGACAGTTCCCGTAAAACATACAAGGTGAAATCAGTTTGTTGACCCAGGGGTGGGTGCTTGCCTCCACCTACCCTGGAGAACCGGGCTGTCCCAGAGCAGGCTCGTAGCTGCAACTCTTAGTAAGGCGCCTGTGTGTGTTCGGTAGGTGTGGCAGGAACACACGGTTGCTGCTTTGAAAGACGAACATTAAGGAGGAAGAAATGGTCAGAATACCAGCCTTAGCCATGCTATGCTCGCTCAGGGCACGGGGGAGAAGACGACTTAATTCTTTACACGCTGTGGTACCTGCTAGCTCTAGAGGACCCTTCCTAAGAATTTCGACTTTTACTGGGGATAAATGACAAAATGCCAGGCTCATCATCTCGCCTATTTTCAAAGCGGAGCTCCAGCCAGGCACCTCAGCAGCCGAGGAGGACACGCCGCCAGCACAGCTTAGGCTGCGCCGTGCTAGGCAACGGAGGGGCACACAGTGTCACAACAGAAGCCCATGCTGCTGGGTAAAAACCTGATAAAATCTGTCATCCCTACATGCCACACATACCCACAGCCTCTCTGTGATCGCAGGGGTTGGTTCTGGTTGCGAGAGGTGACGACTATTGTCTTGATAAAAAGCTCCTGTCTAGTGCCAGTCGCATGCATGAGGTGACCCCTTAAGATAAACGGCCAAGGCATTCACCTGGTCCAAAAGATAAATGAACATTTCTAACAGCAGCTTAAAATAGTGAAACGCTTTATGTTCTATATCGTGAAATAAGTGTATCGTTTATTTAAGTTACGCTTTTCAAACTCGCTGCCAAATACTTCAGCTACATCATGTAATGACAGCAAGGTAAAGTAGTAACCAAGAATTCATCCTTATAGGGGTTTAAAAAAAAAAACACCACCCAACCAACCATCCCCCAAAACCAGTTTCCCTCCCAAATTCACACACATGCCCATACACAGCTACAGCTCCGCTTGCTAAATTAGTTATGTCTGCTCTGCTGATTTAAAGATGTTCCTGCGGGACTGCGGTGCTGAGCAGCATACACAATGCGCGCGTCTCGGTAGGCCGGTCAAAAACGGTTCACTTGGTAGTCTTGATGTTTTTCACGTCCCACCGTTCTCAGAATTTCAGATGCCAAGGAAGCAACAGCAACATCAGCGTGAGAGCTAGGAATTAAAACCAGTAACATCTATTAGACAGTCTCAGGGGAAAACTTTTTGTTCAAATTCTATGTTTGCCTTTATGCTGGAAAATTCTCAATAGCCGGTAAGTGCACTGTATATCCCGCTTTTCTGTTAAGTGGTAACATGCAACTAGTGATTCTGCCCTCTAGCACATGTTGTGTAAAAACGAATTTCAGCTCAAATTCACAGTAACTGCTGCCTCACTCAATCATCTCATCCGTAAAACGATATCATTTATCATGCCCCCCCCGCCCTGAATCTACACTTGCACACTTCTAGCTTGACAGAAAGATGCATTTTCACACACACAGCCCTCTCACCACAGCACTGCAGTGCACGGGGAGGCTGTTCCACTCAAGGTGTTGCCCACCTCCTGCAAGGAGAACCAACCGCCCCACCACACACAGCTCCACAGGTTTGAGATGGAATGGTGGGGCCCTTTGCTTCCTCACCAGAGTTTTTATTATATGTATTTTGCCTAATTCCGCCTTCTGGAAACACAGTTTTTTTTCTAGCATTGGAAGAGAGGCTCTAACACATTACTGCTCGTCCACAGAAACAAGGTGGGGTTTTTTAACCGACTACCATCCCTCACCTTTAGCTTAGAAAGGACACTAGTAGATCAATGTGCAACTTCCTCTGTTGCTGCTCGTGACAAGTACCCACCCATGCTCCGTGCTTTGGGGAATGCAGAGCTAGCCAGGAAATCCAAATTATCAGTCCACACTAGGTCAGCCAATGTCTTAATGAGCAGCAGTTTAAACCAGAAAATTTAGTTATCTGAAACAAATTCATCTTGGCAACTGTCTTCACTGAAAAATAAATGGCTACGATCCCACATTTTAAAGTGTAGGTTTGATTCCACATAGCTACTAAGCAGAATGGGTTGGTTATGTGTGTATTGGGTTCCTGTGGCAAGGTTTTGGTAGCGGTGGGGGCGTGGTTTACAGGGGTGGCTTCTGTGAGAAGCTGCTAGAAGCTTCCCCTATGTCTGACAGAGCCAATACCAGCCGGCTCCAAGACGGACCCACCACCGGCCAAGGCCGAGCCAATCACTGATAGCGGTAGCGCCTCTGGGAGAACAGATTTAAGAAGGGACAAAAGTTGCGGGGAAACAGAAACTGCAGCCGGAGAAAGGAGTGAGAACATGTAAGAGAAACAACCCTGCAGACACCGAGGTCAGTGAAGAAGGAGGGGGAGGAGGTGCTCCAGGTGCCAGAGCAGAGATTCCCCAGCAGCCCGTGGGGAAGACCATGGTGAGGCAGGCTGTCCCCCTGCAGCCCAGGGAGGTCCACGGTGGAGCAGATATCCACCTGCAGCCCGTAGAGGACCCCACACCGGAATAGGGGGGATGCCCGAAGGAGGCTGTGACCCCGTGGGAAGCCCGTGCTGGAGCAGGCTCCTGGCAGGACCTGCAGATCTGTGGAGAGAGGAGC
>VYZV01015299.1:54994-82241 GCA_013401275.1 Pandion haliaetus | reverse complement strand
TTGGAGAAGTTCATGGAGGACTGTCTCCTGTGGGAGGGACCCCACTCTGGAGCAGGGGAAGAGTGTGAGGAGTCCTGCCCCTGAGGAGGATGAAGCGGCAGAAACAACGTGTTATGAACTGACCGTAACCCCCATTCCCCGTCCCCCTGTGCCACTGGTGAGGGGTAGGTGGAGAATCCAGGAGGGAAAGTGTTTTGAGATTTGGTTTTGTTTCTCGTTACCCTCCTCTGGTTGATTGGCAATACATTTAAGTTGATTTCCCCCAAGTTGAGTCTGTTTTGCCTGTGACAGTAATTGGTTGAGAGATCTCTCCCTGTCCTCATCTCGACCCGGGAGCCCTTTGTGACCTTTTCTCTCTCCCCTGTCCAGTTGAGGGGGGTGGGGCGGGTGATAGAATGGCTTTGGTGGGCACCTGGTGCCCAGCCAGGGTCAACCCACCACAATGTGTCACACTTACAACTGCCTGCTCTGACCAGCCGAGGATGTATGGCAGAGATGGGGTCTGCCAATCCACGGCTGCTACGCAGCAGCCGGAGAGCACCGAAAGCAGCTTGCAATCCAAGCAGTGCCCCTCTCTTGGCATGCGGCTGCTTGGCTGGTATCTTCCTCCTGCCACGCAGGCAGAGCGAAAGATGACAAACCTGTCTGTAAAAAAATGAGCAAAGCGAAAACACTCCTCTATCACTTCAACCCAGTGATAATATGTGGGTGGAAGGGCCTGGGAGTTTAGACTACTCAGAGGATGGCTTAGCTCCAGGATCTCAGTTGTAGCCTTCTCCAAAAGGTTTCCAGTTCTGCGTGAGACAGAGAGGTTCCTTAACCAGGTTCAAAGCACAGGTGAGGAGACCAAGTTTATTAGGTCACAAGGCATATTCTGGGAAAGATGCCACGTAAGGGAGTCTGGGGAGATGGCAGAATATCCATAACCTCCATGAACAAAATAGCCATTCAGCTAAACCTGATAAAGAGCTTGCTAACCCCAGGCTTCTCCTGGCTGCCCGCTGCCAATTTATCCATGTCTGAGTCCATTACAGCCCCAAGATGCAGGCTGAATCCCTCTCAGTTTCCTCTGGAGGCAAATGGTAGGGACACATGTTCCCTAAAGACAGGAAGGAGGCGAAATGCAACCCGTGAGCTCTCGGGGGCTCCCCCGTTGCTGCTGCAGTGCGAGAGCTCGGCACAGCGGAGGAACTTGGCTTACCCTCATGGATCAAAACACTCGTCACTGGCATCAGCTAGAATTTGGTCTGCTGAGCATCTGGTGTCAAATAAGAGCAAGTACTGTTTATCTGGGGCTCTGTGGTATGTGGTTTTCTGAGTACAGAAACGTATAGATAACAGACAATTAGAGGAAGCCAGAGAAGCAGACTCTGGGAAGACGGCAACTAGGCCGTCTAGTGCATCTAACGCTGAAGTGCTACAAAATAGAGTGAAAACTAGTTCTAAAAGAAGAAAACCTCATCCTTCCCCACTGTCATCTTCAGTGGTGATGCCAGTGTCTCCCTTGGGGAGAGCTGACATGTTATTTTAGTTAGATAATTAAATGTGTCATACAAAAACCCGTGAGTCAGCAGCTGAGTATGCGAGAAGGACGCAGACTGTTCTCGACAGGTTTCGTTAGTCCTCGGTGTGCATCTCCTTGCACTCACCACGTCCCAACATTTCCTCTCCACATCCCCCCGTCCTTCCAACCCAGGGTACACCCTGCCATAATGTCCAGGAGCCAATTTTCCCAAACAGCTGACCCATACAGAGCCTGCATTTGGGAGCACAAAGAGCACTGAAAAGATTATCTTAGCATTTCAAAAACTGATCTATAAACTACAATTTCTCTGAATTTTAGTTCAGCCAGGAGTGAAACGCAGCCTAACAGCCCACGGCAGGAGTGTAAAAATTATTTTGAGGAGCAGAGAACAGTAATTCATTCATTCATACATCCGAGGGGGATTAGACGAGGGAAAGTCTATGGGAGATGAGATTTGGCCAACTTGTTGGGACTAGCACCTCTGCTCTCACAGAGGAGGCTACAGCATTCCCCTAAGTCTCGTGCTTCTCAGAGAAGCCACAGGTATTCTTAAACAAAAGTTGTTCTGTTCTTGCTGCGCATTTGAAAGTAATCAGCTTGCAAAGTGCACCAAACACAACTACTTTAAAACAGGGCGCAAACATCGCACTGTGCATCCTAGCCCACTCCGCCAAGAACAACTGACCAGTATCTGGTTATAGACACCAAGTGTTTGGAATAAAATAATATATTAAAAAAAAACCCAAACCCGAAAAACCCACCCAAAACCCGACACGTGCACAGACATTGAGCCAGACTATGCAGCACACTGCGGCTTGCCGCAGCTGGGGATCAAAGCATGAAGATGACACGGCATAAACACCAGCAAGCTCTGAATGAGAGGAGTTTGGAGAAGAGCAGAGCGGGGAGGGGGGCCAGAGACAGAAACCTGAGAAGCTTATACTACACAGAAGGCGATTACAGAGGAAGACCATCGCAGACAAAAGAGGAGGCGAGTGCTCTCAGCCCTGGAAATTCCTGGAAGCCTGAGGGAACTCACCTGGAAGTTTGGGCCAGGCTCTCTAGAGTTTGGATAAGAGCATTGCCATCATTCTTCAGGCTCTCCAAGTGCTTCTCGTTTGAAGTTATCTGGAACAAAAAGAAAGAACCGTTATCAAAGGCTTAGCAAGAAATTCCTCTCTGTCATTTTTTGTGGGATAGGGGAGACGGAAACAAGTTATAGCATTTATTACAATTGTAAATGGAATGTGACATTAAAAAGACCCAAGAGAAAGTGCCTTTTACCGAACAGGACTCAATTTTAGGCACAGACCGTCTAAAATGTCTTGGCTTAATTAACAAGATTCACTCTTGTTCCGAGTCCCTGTATGTGTGCGATTCACACATCACAGTCTGCCAATCCTGACTTCACCCTTAGTACCAATGCAAATACAAGCTCCATTTAGCCTGAATTCCAGGGAGATCTTGGGGAGGCAGTCATTTTCATTTCTCACTTCAGGGAAAAAATAACCAAGCTCGTATCAGCCTTCAGATCAGGACGCGTGGGGTTTCTCTGAGAGGAGCCAGGTTAAAATCACTGCAATGGTAGCAGCTGCATATTGAAATTTTTCTTGCCCCTCATCAGTCATTAGAAATGTTACCTGCACGGAACTGTCACCTACAGAGCAGGGGACTGAGTGACCAAAGCCATGTGCCCTTTTGTGTCAAGTGAATCCTGATTATAGCTGGTTTTGCTGCTGGTCTGTTTTATCACACTAACCTGTAATGACTGGTTTATTGTTTCTCCAGCCTTAAGTAGTATAACTACACAGCTCCAAATGGCCACACATTTCCTGACCAGTTAAGCAGGGGGATGGGAAGGTCACCAGGGACATGAAGTCGCATGGCACTGTGGCACAAACAGACACTGAATACTTGGCAGCTTGCTGAAGAAGCTCTTGTAGCTCAAAAAATTACTGAAAAAAAGGCTCGTGTGTCAGTTCCTGCTTGCAAAGGTAAATAAATCTCGGCCGAAGAGAAAGGAAAAGCGGAGGACCAGAGCAGCTGATTATTTTGATACTGGAGGAGTTAATGCTTGAAACGATGACTTCTAATCCCAAAATCTGGTGAGGACTTTTAAGCTTTAGCATGCTGTGGCTGGCCCTGTTTACCATTGATCAAGCATCTGGGTGATACGCCTTCACATCTCCCTCTTAAATCACAAGAGAAGCTGTATTTACAGCTGCCATCCCACCATAATTTATCAGCAATTCTGCAACAGCAGTGTCACTACATCTATAATCACAACATCCTGTAGTTAAGCAGGAACAGGGACTTGTCTGAAGTAAACTAAAATGTATCCTGTGTGTTGGAAAAAAACCCAGTGATGCCATTACCCAGGTACAAATCATGGGTAAATCCTGATTATAGGTCATTAAACATTTTTACTCTCTTGAGATTTGTATCTGACCCTTTCAGTTTATATTTCAGTACTCCATTCACCCATTAGACATGGAAGATATTTTTTAACCTGGGTTCTGAACGCGAGAACGCCACCACACGTAACACTAGCAATACAGCTGCGATGCAGGGAGAAAAGTGCTTTCACCACAAGACGTTGCTTCCTCTTCCTAAAGAGTGCTCATGCCTCTACCCAACACTTCCCCTTAAGTTCTGCAGCTCACCAGCCGCTGACACGTCCTCTGCACTTGCCACAGTCGTGCCCCTTGTTCATCCTGCACGCTTCAAAGAGCCAGAGGTCACGGGAGGAGGAAGGTCACTCGGACTGGATCATGTTCCATAAAACTACAAGGTCATATAAAGGTTACAGATCTCCCGAATTCTAATACAGCCTAACTCTTGGGTGCTGACATCTGTAGGACCCTCATAGTCTTTTTACAAATTAGCCTTTGTGCATTATACGTAGACAGAACATTCAAAATATGCTCAACTACAAAATCCGGTAGCAAGAAAAACTTTTCCTTTTAAAATGCTCTATTTCAAACAATAACTTCGGCCAGCTGAGTCATAGGGTCTGACTATGAGCTTGCCCATGTTGCAGCATGCCTTGTGTCATTATTAAGAATACATCTCTGTGGATACAATGCATTTGAATGGAAAGGATTTAAACAGCTTTATATGCACAGAAATCGTAACGGACAGCAACAGAAAGACCCATGAGATCATCTCCCCCATCTCCCTGTTATACTTCACTGTTCAGAGCAGCTTTTGGCCACAAGCAATGGGCTTCTGCGCTACCCCTATCTAATAAAATGCTTCAATACGATCCTTTCAGCAGTAGAAGTGGTACCACAAGGAGGGAAAGGCTCAGGCCTTTAACATCATGAGCAGCCTGCAGACTGTTTCAATGAAGTCTAAAATGAATTTAGGACACATTTTCGAGAGCATCAGCTAACAGCTTCACACAAGCCAAGGGGTGTCGGTGAAGAACAGACCCATGCAGCTGGCAGTGCCACCCGCACGCAAAAATGGAGAACTTGCACAGACAAAACGTGGCTGTACGGATTTACGCCGGCAGCTGGGGTTTCCCCACCCCGCTCTCCATCACCGGTGTCCGGAAAACTGCTTTCTGTCTACCACCAGGCATCCGCACCATGGGCCTGGGAGAGGATCGGCGCTGCGGAAGCAGCAGAGCTGCAGGTTGAATATCGGGCGAGCTGCCAGCGCCCTGCCCTCGACCGCAGCTGCCTACGGTTTTTTGTCGGTACTCCCATGCTGCTGCTGCTCTGACCGCTAGCATTTATGTGCCCTTTCTGCCAGGCTGTGGTGTGGATCTGATTGCTGCCCGAGTGATCAGAAGGTCTCTCGCATATGACAGATTACATCCTGCTTCACGTGAAGCTCATGAGAAATATTGTCTGAATCACTGTTCACTTTCAAGACCCAAGATAAAACTTTGCCCAAGTTTCTTACTTAAAAATTGTTCCGGTTTTGTCTTCGCTTTGTTCCATAAACAAAAATAAATGATGACAGGACATAAAACCATCAGTAACCAAAATTTCAGAAAGGAATGTATTTTTCACCTAGTTTGTTACCTTCTTCTTCTACCCAGCGTTGCTGTGCCTTTATCCATGCCAGTTCTAGTTCTCATTCACTTGGAATTTTAACAACTAGTCTAATGATCTCTTATAGTATTGCTATTTGTTAGGGCTGGCTACAACACATATTCAATGACATAATCAATAGCTATTCCTTTAATTAAAAATGTAATTAAATCTCAGTTTAGTTTTACACTCACTGCAATTTAACAAGAATTTCAAAATTACTTTTCTTTCTTAGACCAATACCCATCCAGCAAGCTTTCCTCTCTTCAATTCTATTAAACAAGGATGAGCCATGAGGAATATCATAATTGATGTGTAAAGATCAGTATTTCCTAAAATTTAGGATAGCTGTTCAGGTATTATGGTGCTGCTAAAGGTGAGTGCAGGAAAAGATAGGATATAAAACGTTCTTGGTCTAAGAAGTGATTTTTGCAATTCAAGTTTCACAAAAGCATGGAAACTTAAGGGACGATTACTTTTCTTAAGGCTGGTTTCATAATACTGAACTGCTTTCTCTGATTAGTCATAACTCACACTTTGTAATTTATGACCAAGTTAAATAGTACTGACTTAACTAGTAAACTACTCTCTCATCATTCTGAAGAGAAAGAAATTCTCCTGCTTTGCTGAGGTTTCAAGTAAACTGTAAGCTTGATGTCTGTGAAGTAAACTGGGAAATAATGCAAAACATTGATTGAGTAAAAATAAGGAGCTTTTTATATGAAACTTTTTTTTGGTTGAAGAAAGGCCACAGGAGCATATTTAGCTGCACCTTCAAGTGTTATCTTCTCAAACAAACAACTGCTGGATACGTTTAACATTTCCATGCTCAACAGATGCTTTCCTACAAGTCATCACCATGCCTGTATACACAGATAGAGCATCTATGAAATGCCTTGCTTCATTTTTTAACCTCATAAAGTGATGCTTCCTTACTTTTTCCTCAAAATTTAATACAGTTAAGCTAATTACCTTTGCAGGATTAGTTAGCTCAAGTTCTCACTCAATTTCACCAACACTGGCTGAAAGCAGCCACACAGGTAAGACGGGTGCTGCCGTGGGCTGGTTTATCAGAACCACCGGATAGATACCTGTAGGTCCAACATTAGCATCACTCGAGTATTGACACATGCTGTGAATAAAGTACCACGTATCCCCAGCTGGAGGCTTTTCTGTGCATCTTCAGCTAACACAGCAGTAAAACCAATCAGCAACATATTTTTTTGTGCGCACTAATTGGAACCCTATGCAGGACATGAAATAATTTTTTTTAAAAATTAAGTTTTCAGAATAAAAAAAAAAAAAAAAAAGAATTAAGCACACTCCTACTGCCCTCTAGATACAATTTCAAATAATGTCTTACTAGTAAGTGCCGTCCCTGCAATTTTAAATGTGCATCTCAGATGTCTCATTCCTGCTTCCACCTGTGACTGGCTGAAGGCACTGTCAGTAGGACACAGAGCCTTTCATCCCCACCCAGAGCCGCTGCTTCAAATGCCACCCAGGCTGCTGGTCATTGAAAGTTGATGGCTATTCACAGCTGCTTAGTGTGACCTTATTCCCATTTTTTAAGGAACAAATGTCACAAAATATAGTGGTGTCAAAAACATTGCTATAGCTGACATGACAGCCCAGCAAATAAGTCAATGGGACGGTAACTTCAGAAATGAGGCACAATGCCTGGGCTAGAGGAGAAAACCTTCCAGCATCGCAGCCCATCTTACGCCTCTCGCAGGGCATTTAATGGTACTTTTCCTCCCAGGCTGTCAGCACTGAGCTATTCACAAGCACTGCAGTAATCAAATAAAACACGCCACTTGGTTTGTCACTCAGAACTCGTGATGACATGGCCAGAAATATGCAGCCATTCCTTCTTAACAGAGGAGCATGATAGCCACGAACACGCTGCAAACACAGACTCATTCAGGTGAGCATCTATATGAAATAAACCCCACAGATCCATTGATCATGCTCAAACTTACTAAACATAAATATTTCTTTCATTCTAATTCCCTCTCCAAGCATATACACTAAGATGGCAGTGCCCAGAGGAGGTATAACAAATGGATCCATCACTTCCCATGACAGATCGAACGGGTATGTCACTTCTGTAGGCCTGCACGCTTACTTACCCTTACAAAGTAATGTAGCCCTACCTTCACATAATGAAGGGCCAGACCCAAAACCGCATTTGGAACCTATAAAGTAGAGGCTGTAACGATTAAGTTTTAGGTGTCAGCCCCCAAAGAGGAATCCCAACCAGAGACCGAGATACCTGCACGGCGTATGGGGAGCGCATAGTTGCCGAAGGGCGTGGAAACCTGCACGTTGAGCACAAAGTTACCTGAATTCCCTCTCCTCTCTGGAGCTCAGACTGCCAACACGGCAAACGAAAACTCACAGTCTAACAGCAAAGACCACAACTCCAACCCTTTTCTCAGTGATCCCACAGCAGGCTACAGGCTCCCCTGCTCTCCTGCAGTCCTCCACCCTTTTCTAGGCAAATGAAGGTCACATTTTTTGTTGCTGTAGCACAGTTTCCACTGGATGGGGAGAGGCAAGGAGGTTTGGATGGTTCCATGCAGTGAGTGAACAACACCACGTCACGGGGACTTGGCAGGGAGGCAAGAGGCAGCACAGCTCTCCAGGTCAGAGAAGTTAAGCATGAACTCGATTTACCAGGGGAGCACTCTAACTATTAGGCCAATTTTATATCCATGGCAGGAATTTTTTAAAAAATAAAACCAACACGACTAAAACCAGCAACAAAAATCCCAGATATATACAGTGGTTTTTTGTGAGATGTTTAATCTGGCATTTATTAGACATGCTCTCAGCAGGTACCTGGGATTGGACCCTCCAAAGTGCTAAGGTGCAACCAATTTACAGGTGGTTTAATGAAAATTAATGGTAACTCTTGCCAGGTTGTGCAAGCGTAGTAAAGGAACACCTGAGGACAGTGTGCTCTCAGAGACACCACACACTCACGAGGATGGCCACGAGTTATTTTTGCTCTCCATAATGTATGATAGCTCATTCTAAAAGGGTAAAAACCTTCCTGGCATTCCCCCCATCACAGCACGCTTCCTTGCTTCTCTTCCCTGTACACATGGTTCAGCCAGAGAGACAGACACAGAACCTGTGTGTGGGAAGAACAAATCAAGTCAGACAAGTTATATTTACGTTACTAATTGCCAACTCATTTGAACAGGCCTGAGCAATGTTGCTGGACCATAAAAACAAGAAATGAAAGTTACAAAAGCATGAGTGTTCCAGGTGTGCTTTGGCAAGCATATTGCAGTCAGAGATTGCAGACACACAATTACAAAGACTTTGTGGCCTTCAGATCCTGCAAATACATGTGAAAACAAGCAAATATCTGTGACAAAAAAACCCCCTACATCAGACAGCTTAGCTCTGATTTTAGAGTTCAAAAATCTTTTTTTTTTTCCTCTTTATGGATAAAATTATTGTTCCACTGGAGTCAGCAGCAAACTCCTTTTGACTTTGATAAGGCCAAGATTTCATTTGACGTGTTTTGTTTTCTTCTAATTTGTATGTGTGCGCAGGTTTATTCTAAGTTCAAAGCAATTTCCACCGGTAACTTGGAAATGTACCAGTTTCCTGGCAGTCTGAAAGCCATGCTGTCTCTAGGACTTTTCACAGACAAGGAATGTCTCCCACATGCTATATAATGGTTAATTGATTTTGGACGATTCTTGACACCTTCACTTCGAGGCTATTCTCTGCCCTTCAGCGTATACTTCACACACACAGAGGCATGCTCCATGGTTGTTGTAAAATTACCAACTCTAAGAAGCATTGTCTAAGCATAAGAGCAGATTCATAAAACCGTGAGGTAATTATTGAATGGAAGACCGCTCTCTGTCTTAAACATTTGATTTTTTTTTTATTTGGTTTTTATTGAGAGCAGTGTCCTCAGCTTGCTTTCAGGAAATACAAGATGTCTTTATAACCCAGAAAATATCCATTATCACAGCTTTCATCCTCTGTAACTAGTGAGTTTAAAATATTTGACTTAACAGAACTGGATAGGGCAACTCCTTCACATCCTTTAGAACCAGCTGTCCACAGCAACGTCATTAGCAAAAGTAAACGACAGTCTTGTCTGGCAAAAGGTGTCTCAAGGTGCTACAGGGGACTTCCACATAGCGTTGCAGCGTTTACAAGTTACGCGTGCTCATAAGCCAGCCCAACATCAATATGACATTAAAAATAAACACTTGCCACCCCGTTGCTGGTGATCTCATCTGCAAACGCGGGGTCATCTGTCACCTGGATGCCAACAACTGCCTGAGGTACCACTTCAGACTGGTTTCACGCTGTCCAAACAGTGATCCCAGCCGGCCTCAAACAGCAGCTTTAGCAAAATAGGAGCACATCCTGAGCTTACACAAACCTTGCAAGCCCCTCAGATCCCTCTTCCCACAGCTCCCAGGCAGCTGCCTGTCCTCACCTTGCTGGATCTGCTGAGACCACCACCTCCCAGGTACGCCTCACCCTGATGGTCTCTTATGACTTCCCCCCTTACAAAAGGAACAGGGAAATCCACTGGAATATTTTTTCACTACCATAGCAGGTCCAATTTAGGCTCAGATCCTATGTTTATGTTCCTTTAGGAGCTATTACAGAGCCTCCTGGTTGTCTTAGAGAAAAAAAAACCCTAAAAGCAGTTATGAACACACACTAAAACAACACACAGATTCTCTGCATATCTAGATTTCCCCTCAAGTTCATCACTCCTTGGATCTCTCATATTCAAATGTCCTTCATAGTCTCTCTTCATCAGCTTTTCTCCCAAAATAGCTTCTGACAAGTAACTCCCAATCCCTCATAAATGTTGATTCCTCTTTTTTCCAGTGCCGCTGTCTTTTATGGCCTAATAATTCAAGTCGTGAATAAGATCCCTGAATTTCAGCATCTGTCACCCCTTATATCTCCCTGTAAAATCACGAAATAGTCTGACTGCGAAGTTGCTTTGGACTTGTATCCGACTTTCATCGATACACTACATGGGTTAGGATGGCTGCCTTTTCTTTTCACATACATGCTGTTTTCATGCTCATCTAGTACACCTGAACCTAGCTCTTTCACTGACATATTTTGTGCTAGGACAATTCAAATAATTGCAAATATTTATACACATCTAAGGGTAAGAATCATTACTACAGATAACTCATCTTCTCACTATTAGGAAAACCAGTGACACCCAGAACATACTGGAAAGTGCTGACCTTTAAATGGCAATTACCATACAGGAGAAGTACGCAAGCAACCAAGCAATTACCAATTTCATAAATGCTTTTATATCCAAGGACACAAACCCTTGAGCAGCCATGCCTGTGATGCTCAGGTGAACTGGCCAAACCCCCCAGGAACCTCCAAGAAGTTGCAGTTTACTGAGGAATTTGAGTTTTAATGCATATAGCCTCCAAAAAAAGAATACCTCCAACTTAACATTGTCCCTTGTCCTACTCTAAAATGCTCCTTATAAAGACAAAAGACTACTATGCCTTGACAAAGGCAGTCTGATGTGAATAGATGCTGTCAAAGTTGTCCTTCTACAGATCTATCGGTGCAATTCAAGTCTGATGTAGTATACAAAATCCCTAGCTTCCCCTGAGCAGAACCTTCATACAGAATTGATTAAATTTCATGGAGGATGAAAGAAAATTGGAAAGTTCATGCTCACGTTGGTCATAATCTGGACTTGAACACAAGACTCCAACAACTAAAAATCTGTACAACTTGACTTAATGTGTTACATTTACTATTCCAAGAAAAGCAGGAATATGATGAGTTAAATTAAGAACTAACACAGATTATGAAAAAGACATACTTAAAGAATAAAAAGAGTAGCAAAATCTTATAGAAAATCATTATGAACTATGATTTTGAAATAAATATTAAAGCATTAAACATTAGTTCCTTTGTAGCCCCTATAGACTCAGTTTCTATGGACACATAAAACTTGGACATAGAATCTTTGAGGTTTTCCTTAAATACCAAATATGGATAGTCTTTCATATACTAAAAAAAGACAAAAAAAAAAAAAGCTCTGGAGATTTTTTTATTAGGGGGAAAAAAGCATCATTATATTTATGCTTTATGTAAAAAGCAACTAGGAATGTAGATGACTGAACAGGGATGTAAGTCTATAAAACACCAATTTCTGAGGAAAATTATGCTTTATGTAATGGTTCAATTTCCATAAAATTGTACAAACTGTCATAAAACCAAATGGACTTCTGAAATCAATGCTTGCTTATTGTCATGTGACAGATGGCTCTGACTGCCTGGCAGAAAGCAAACAGCTACCTAGTTGGTCCTCACTGACCTCAGAGAGAATCATTTTGGTCTATTCACGTCTTCTTTTTAACAAGCCCAGTTGCATTTAAGTATCTTTACAGCAGCTAGTAAGTCATCCATGTGCAATTACAGAGAGGAGGTCAAAAGGAAGTAATAGTGATGAGCCCAACAGATGACACAGCTAGGCAATCTCAACAGTATTGCACTATGTAAAATTACAGTGCACTGAAACACCAAATGAGTCCAGCAATCCTTTTGTGCCCACAGAAACAATGAATTAGGACTCAATAACGAAAACAACAGTGATAGTCACTGGGAAATACACAGGCCTTGAATTATGAATCAAATAGGCAGCTTGCAGGTTTCAGAGCTGCCAGTTTCACTGTACAACCCAAAGGAAAACATCTGTCCGTGTGAAAAGAGAGCTGATTTCTCATTGTTGACCACAGCAGTATTGCTTTTCAGACTGCTCCTGTATCTATTCATGATCATACTGGGCTCCCAGTACCCAAATATCAGCACAGTGCTAATCGCTGGGGGCGGGGCGGGGGCTGTGTCTTGGAAAGCAAACACATTCCAAAGAAGGGGGTAAGTAACTTCCCTGAGGAATGAGAGTCCGCAGCATGTCAGCCACTGGAATTAAGACTTGTCATTCTTGCTGCTCTCTGAAATTAAGAGCAGGTCCCATATTTGATTCTCCCCCCACCCTGTCAGCATCATTAAAGAGCAGCTACTACAGATTGACTGAATACTTTAATGGCAGTTGTGAAAACAACAATCAGCCCAAATCTGCACTTAACACAGATGCACATGTCCTTCCACACTTACACTGCTTATTCCAAATAAACACAGTAAGACTTAATGCAGAACGAATTGTTCAATAAGCCAAGTTGCGAGTAAGCGTTCACACTCACTTCAGAGATCATCCCCCCTCACCGCGTCTCGCGCTGCGGATAACCACAAGTCCTCAGCACATTCATGGTCTGGTTTTCGTCAACACTTGCCATTTCATTAAGTTGTGTTTGGACTCCACATGCTTCACCCTTTATGAGCCCTGTCTGTTCTAGTGACATCAAGAAACGAGTGATTTGAGAATTTCATATCGAATTTCCTCTCCCTACCTTGACTCACATATACCCACACTTGGCTGACTACCACAGCTTCAGCAGCAGCTGGCAGGAACAGGTTCCTCAGAAGCTTTCTTCTGCTCTTATCAGTTCATTGAGTTCCAGCTCCTATCCACCTGTGTGTAAGAGAAACTCTTGCAGCTATCCCCAACATAACACCATTTTACTGTTCTTTATAATAGTATTTCAAAATACAGATGAATATAAAGACAGCAGAGTTTCTTTGCTGCAACTGCAAAACCAAACAGGCTCTGAGACAAGGTTAAATGATTTACAGCAGAAGCTTGCAAAGAGAAGATAAATCACCTTTTTCTCTCAATACAGTGCTGTACAGTCATCTTCATCTTTTCTTATCAGCAGCCTTTTCCAACACATGCAAGAAGTGCTCTTATTATGCTAGGGAGCATGAAGGATCAAGCTCTCCAACCTGGCAGTCTTCTATCAACAATAAAAGAAAAAGATACAAAGACCGCGAGTCCAACACGATGTCACTAGCCAGTGACATGAATGGCAATGTACTGCTTTACGGTTAATAAAAGAAGTCAGGGAAGACCAAGGCTCATATTATTTAAGGATAAACTCAAGTAGCTGGTAACTCATCCCTGACAGTATAAAAAGAAGGGCAACGCATGACAATGCTATGTAATCCTTCACGGTGGACGGAGTGAGGGGAATGAGACTAGCTGTCTGTGCAGGTGGTGGGCACGGGAAGGACAATTTTGCCCTACTACAGCTGCCCAGTTGTGATCACCAAAGCGGGACAAGGCAAGGAGGAATATATCACAGTGTCAAGAAGAGAATGTAGGAGTTACAAAATATCTGCTTAAATTGTTCATCCTCTCCATGTAGAAGGCTGTGTCTGGCACTCTTACCACAGATACCCCAGCTTATCTTCTCCATTGCGTAGTTAAACAAATTTTAGCTAAATTAAAATAATGCAATTAAGTAAAGAGTCAAGCAATCACAAGTATTTGAGTTAAAGCAGTTTAAGAAATTACCGATCACTTCGCTAGAATGTGAAATCTAGGTATATATGCACCCACTAAAGGGCAATGTTAAGCAGGCTGGCTTGAACCACCACTGTTGGTGATTTACACTAACCTTTTTTACTCCATGCTGCAAAAGACTGGGGTGCCCATACAGTCAGCTGTGTTATCTCAGGCAAGGCAATATTAATTTCCAACTGAGCAGGCAACAGGTCCCTTAAATCCTCTGCCTTGATAGCACCGGGATGGATGTCCTTATTTTAAAAGCTCGCTAAATGTTAAAATTCTGAGCAAGAAATTGCTATCAACAGAAGAAAGATGCTAGCACAATTATTTGTAATGCATCCTTATTTTTATAAAACATATTTGAATTGAGATTAGTTATGTCATCAATCAGTTACACAGCCCAAAGGGGTTCTGTTGGGTTCAGTTGCNAAAAAAAAAAAAAAAAAATCACTGCCCCACCTGTCTGCTCCATTTCATTGCCAGGGGTTCCTGTCCCCAGAGCAGGAAGAATAAGATCGCTGTTCCTATCTCACTTGCTCTGGCTCACAACCTGCCCTGTTTGCTTGAACAGCTGATGACGGTGGGCCTGCACTAATGCGGGCCTGAGACACGTTGCCAGGTCCTTTGGGTCGGGACAGCAGAGAGGCAGGAGAGCAAAGCGGGGTGCAGTGCAGCCAGCACCTCAGAGCCCTGAGCACGAGCTCACGGACTTTTGTCATTAAAAGGTGGACATGAAGAGGTGGAAAGCTGAAGAGATAAAACTTACTTCTTCGCTGAAAGCCCACAACAAAGGGAGAGTCTGTCCTTCTGTAAACACGAAACCAGCTGAATTCCCAAAGAAGAAATCTTTTTTTCCTATAGGAAGTAAACAGCTTAATTTGGATAGGAAAACATTCTCTGGAAGACAAACTGACTGTTTCTCTTTGTAACTCTGTAATACAACAGAGACTGACCCTTGCATCCTCATTTTGATGCTTATCTTGGACAAACAGCCTAGAAGTTAATGTCTACTGAGAAAAAATTACGGAAGTGACTTTTCTCTAAAAGTGCAGAGCAAGTCCTAGGGAAAATTTTAATAAATATGAGTCCAGCTGCTGTGGCTGAATGTTAACCAGCTTTGTGATGCAGTGTTTATTTGGCCATGAAATGCTTGCTGAGACAAGTTAAACTTCAATCTTGAATTATACAATTAAATCTTTCAGGGAGAATGTGATCCTTTGTAGCTTTTGTTATCTCAAAATATGTTATATTTCAGTATCAGCAGAACAACAAACATTTTCTTATTTTGTACATGCATCGGCTTTTTGCTTTTATCTCATGGGTGAATTTAGGGTTCAAGGAAGGGATACCACTGACTAAAGGCAATCTTAATGAACGCAAGGGTTCTGACAAACTTCACCCATGCAGATTAGCCAGTGAACCTTACACCTAGCTTACAGCACTGTCACTTTGGCAGTCTTGGCTTCAGTTGAATAGACAATCCTATCGAACTGTGTATGAAATGGCTACTGACACCCCAGCTTTCAGCTATGGTCTAATTGGGATGTGAACTGGACACTTTTTCCTCTTGTTTTCTTTTTGACTGTGGGGGAAAAAAAACTATAAAGTACTATTATCACATGGTAATATTCACAATAAATATGCACAGATTACAAATAAAGCATTTTTAACTTAATAAAGCAGTTTGTTTTCTCTTAGAGGTTTCATGTTAAAAATCCTCAGACGTTTTTGCTGATGAGCAGCTAATTACATCATTGTTTTGCATTTGCTATTGCACAACTACCATGAACAAGGTGTGCCTTAAAATTAGATGTTGCAGCCCATACACTTAACCTGATTAGGTCAATAATTTAAATATTAACACAGTTACAGAACTGAAAGAAGACAGATTCTTGTTAAAAAAGAAGTCATTATATACTCTTACATTGTATTCTTTTGAAAACACGGGACTTAATGTTTTCAGATGCAGAATGAGCATCTGGATGTCTGCCACAAGATACCATCTTTGCTCCTACACCCATCATGGCTGTCAATCTTGTAACTTTGTCCTCCAGGACAAGGTAACTGAGTCACAGTGCAAACTTAATCACATCACAACACAAAGCTGATGTAATGATCTCATTACTGTTCCAGGAAAAGGAATAAACTCCATTCCTATTTACACTAGCAAATCTAGCTTTCAGCAAAGACCTACAAAGGCCCTGACCGCGTAACAGAGAGAACAAGTAACATGAGTGGCACCGTATCAAGGAAACTGCTAACATACCTCAGATAGTGACATTGAGACTTTTAAATAAAGTCTCAGTGCTTTGTCAGACGATTTTTGAATTTGAAAGGAGTTTTGAAGTTTAACCAAATCTATGATCCTTTTTGGTAAGGTTAAGGTACCTGGAAGTTGCCTTTATGTCAGGTTAAAAATAATTTTGTACATTAAAGAAGAGATTTATTACACTATTTCAAGCACTCAACCTGATCTAAATTGGCTAGGAGGTTCATTTTGAAGCTCTTCACCCTTTTTTAAATACCGTCTTTGGATTATTTTCTAGCATAGTATCAGACATGCAGAAACAAAATCTAAAATGACTAAATCTGACTTAAAAAGAATACCTGTCTGATCAAAGCCTCTAGCTCACCTGTGTTGGTTTTGGGGGTTTGGTTGGGTTTTTTTTTTTTTTTTTAGAACTAACTAGCAGGAAAAGTCTTATCTTCTAAGAGTTGCACTTAAAACTGATTGCTTATAAAGATTTGAAGAACGATTGGGATTATCATTCTAAAACAGCACCCAAGGGAACTGGGTGGATCAAGGGATTGCTAATGAGATATCGAGTCTTTCACATCTAAACTGCTGATGTAAATTCAATCCAAGACAAAAATCCCCCAACTGGTGGACATCTGGTGATCTGTAAGAAATTACGTTCTCACTCTATTCTTAGAAGGTACATGTTTTAAGAGCACTGAACTGCCAGCAAAATTGGCACTCTTTGCAGTGAAACCAAGGCATGAATTGACAATGAAACAATTTAACTTTTATCCCTCAACACAGTAATATAAAACAAGGCTTTAGCTTTCTGGATCAGGTTTAGATCACAATTACTTTTCCCAACCTGCCCAAAATAAAAGTTTCAGCCTCTAAGACTGCTACAGTAAATTCAAATGAAACATTTTAGTAAGGTAAAAATTACTATTTAAGTTCCAGAGTAGCTATATTGGGCTTTAATGACTTATAATTTACAGAAAGGCCAGTGGTAGATGTTAATGAGTGACTCAGACAACTTTCTATTACACTTTTCTGCAGGAGCAGTCATTATCACATGTCAGTTGCTCAGAACATAGCACTCTAGTCCTCCCTCTTATTTAATAAAAGCAAATTAATCATTTCCAATAATTTATGTACTCAGTGCATTTAGACCCTAGTTTCACTCATAAATTACAGTAAATGTATCATTTTAATTAACTTACTAGTCATAGCTGTTGTACAGATGTTTTGTTTGAACATACTTCAGTCTATGAACTATTTGCAACTCTTTATTACTGTGATTCTTGATCTACTAATGGGATTTGTGACAGATCAACTGTATGACATTACTGTTTCTCCTTGCTGACTACCACGTCAGACTGAGAGTTCACCTCCTAGGCCTAAAGCTCTTTGCTCTTGGTACATGACATGGCTATCTACCTTGAATGGCTACCGTGCAAACCAAGCCCATAGCCAGTGCAGGGAGATGGACTGACCTTACCTGCATATGAATCAGTGGGTTGGGCATACACTAATTGCCACGGCAGGAGCAGAGCCTGTTCCCCTTACTCAGCTTTCTTCCCTCTTTCCTTCCTCCCCCAAAGTACTCCTTCCACCCCATAAACCAAGTTCCTTCTCCCTGCAGAAACCTCCCATGGCAATTCCCACCCATGCACAGGAGGGGAACGCACCGGAGCTACCAGAGCAAGACGCAGTTGCGTGCTGGTGGCACTGCATGGAATGGGGGAAGCTAGAGGAGCTCTTGGTTGTGCCTTTCAAAGGATCCCTCTACTGAGGTCATTGCTTTACCAGGGAAAAGCTTCTTCCCATACTAGGTCCCAGGGCAAATCCAGAGAGATTGTCCCTTGGACCAGGAAGAAGGAATATGGTCCCTTTAAATAATGGAAGGTGTTGACCATCCACAGATGTTTCCCTCCCTCCAAGGCACCATCAAAAATCTCATGTAGGTTCAAAGATGACCCCTTACAGCAAGCATGCACAGCTGGCCACAGCCACTAAACACAAGACAGGTTCCTTAGCAGGGGGTGAATAGGGACACCACAATGTGTGGAAAAGGGCACCGTGAGAGAAGATACCATTTCTTCTCCTGCTAATCCTTTCCGACTCTCTTCCCCTTATGCACTGCCTCCCAGACCCTGCTCACCCCAAACCCAGTTTTGCTAGCCATCCCTCCGCAGACACCCGTGAGCACATGCTGGAAATTTGTCCTAGGCGACCGGCAATCTTAATTGAAGGCAGGGGGCAGGGCTCCTTCACTTCATTAGAAGAGGTCACTGATGCATCCACAGCCCCATCTCCTGAGACAGCCTATGTGTAGAAATAGTCATATAAAGGAGTAACACCACCATCATCAGTCCTCTCACAGAATCCTTGCGGAAGCCTTGGATATGGCCCTCTGGGATATGGTTCGTGAGAAGGAAGAGACTGCCTTAGTGGATGCCAGGCAAAAATCCATCCTGAAGATACAAGTACTTGGCTACCACCTTTCCAGAAAATCAAGGTCTTGGGTCTGACTTCTATCACCCGAGGAAGAGATGATCCCCCGCCTTCCCATTAGGTCTTCACCTAGGTGCTGAGACAACACCAGCACTTGGTCTTGTCTTCCCTGCCTAAACCTCCTCCCACAGCTCCAGCTGTCCCCAGTCTCCATGATGACCACTGGTGGCCAATCCCAGAAGGCTTGCAAGTGCCAGAATGACTAGAATCCAGAGAGAAAAGGTATACATAGAGAGCCCTTTCTTCTTGCGTTTCCTGTGGATCTGTAAGAAGGGTGTCATCCTCTGCCAGGAGGCTGCTAACATACTTCTTGGTACTCTTTTTCTTTTCCAATGAGTAGATGTATGCACATGCTCCAATTCCCCTGCCAAAGGAGTTGGATGTGCGATCAGAGAAATGTGCCTCAGGCCCAGTGGTCTTTCTGGACCCAGACTTTACACTCTTTCTCCTATCATTCAATACACTAGGGTGGGTAAGGCAGGTGCCTTTAGGATCTAAAATATCTTGTACCACATGCCAACTTGCCACAGCCCTCCACCAACTAGCCCTTTTCATGTTGCTGCAGCACAAGGACTGGCACACACCTTCTCTACATCCCAGCACCTTTACAATGAGGAAAAGACATAATTTCCTACTTACCAAGCAAGCTCAAACCTCCAAAAGGCCTCTAAAAAGCCTATGTCCTCTGACAGGCTATTGTAAGAACAACCATAGGCTGACCTTGGCCAAAATCAAGAGCTCGTGACCATTACAGACACCAGGTAGCACTCCATGAAAGGGGTTGACCAGCCACAGGGGAGCTCCTTACTCATTTGTGGCCCCATGGACGTTTTTCTTGGACCAATGTTCTGCAAGCCCCAAGGCCTGTATAGTTAGGGTGATTTTTCCCTCTATACATTATTCAGTATTTATCATTACTGAATGTTATCTGCAGTTCTGTCATCCGTTCAATCAACATTTTAAGTTGTCTGCAACTCTTCAAAATCAGCCTTAGTTTTGAATAATTCTCTATCATCAAAAGTCTTTGTCATAGTGCTCTTCATCTCTTTTTCCAGGCAATATATGAATGCATTGCAGAGGAAAGATCCCAGTAGGCTTATGACAGTGATCTACACTTGTGGTGCCACACCACCATTTATTATTTCTTATCATTTAAGCTGTTATTAATCTGTGAGAAGAACTTTCCTCTTTCTCATGGCAGCTTAGTTGCTTTAGGAAGTTCTACTGAGAAACCTTAAGAAATGCCTTTTCAAAACCCAAGCCCACTATATCAAATGGATTACAATTCTTCACATGCTGTTGACTCACTCAGGGAAACTGGAGAAATATGACTTCCCTCTACAGACATCATATTGACTTTATACAATGTGCTATATTTATCTTTCTCTTTACCCATCTTTTCCTTATTATCATACCTAACAGTTCCACCTTACAGAAGTCAGAGTTAATTGTTTGCAGCTCTCAGAATGATCCCTGGAGCCCTTTTAACAATTTTAGTATAGGTACTGATTTACCTGATAGGTTGCACACCACAATTACAGGCTCAGCAATTTCTTGGACAATCACCATTGGGACCAACAGACCTGTTACTATTCACTTGATCAAATTGGTCCAAAATCTCTTTTTTGTGACACCTTGATTTGTTTTTTTGACAATTCTATATACATAACTAACAGATTGAGATGACCAAACCATGTAACTTTCAGGAGCAAAAATCAGAAGTCTGAAAAGTGACCTTTGTGGTCTAAGTACAAGACTTCCCCTCCTCTTGTCTTCAGAGAAATACTTCATGTGTCAGTCTACAAAATGAAGTCTGATGCAAAGACACAGTATTTTCTCACAACCTTTGTAAACAGTGATGAATGACTACCTTCATTGCACATGATGTATTTTTTCACTTGCTGAACTGATAAGCTATTAATGAGGGCTATCTATGACTATGAAGAGTGGCATCTTTATCTCTGTTTTGAGATAATGTTTTGAAAAATATACACCTCAATATAACCTAGATGAGTGACCTTGCTAAGTAACACACACTCATCAACTTGGTAGAACTGCACAAATATAATCTAAATTACCACCACAGACTTCCGACGACCTTTTAAGTCTTAGCATGTGTTTACGGACATAAACATTCCAAGACAGATAGAAAACTGTAGATGCTTGGAAGTCCTCTGATGGACACCTCACCTGGAGGTAGGCTATCTCATCACCTTGAAATGATTTCTTATGATTTCCCTTGAAACATGTCCTGGATAAAGCTCCTAGAGATAAAACACTTCTTACTGATTGTGTCCATCCCTATCACATTTCCATCCAAAAATTTCACACATGAGGGGGACTCTCCTCAAAACTGACGCTCAAAGTGACACTTCTTACATGGGGCAGTTTCTGAATTTGCTCATGAAAAAAGAATTGAGAAAAGTTTTTGAAAAGCATGTTCCCGTGTATTTGTAGCATATATATGACAAGCACACAAATAGAATATATCATAGTAACATATCTAGCTTTTGACTCTGAGAATAAATTGTGGGTGTATCAGTTCCTGCTTAATGTGAGGACCAGCGGGAAGTACTTTTTAAAAGGATAATAAGGCAGCGCAAAGGACTAAGATTCATGAAACTGAGAAGAGGATAATTTCGTGATGGGTGTGGACTGTGGGAGTTTTCTGAATCAATGCTCAGAGCCAAGAAAAGCTAAACCTTTCTTCTTTTTCTAAATGAAAGAAAAACTTCTAATAAAGACAGCAGATAAATGGAATAATATTATTGCCACAGGACATGCAAGTGCAGTAAAGCTAGGATATGACAGCATTTCATGATAAGCAGAAATCACAGGTTTAGAGTTTAGAGACTAATAAAACATAGGAAGCTAAAATTAGAAAATGTTGCAAACATATCTGAGAACGTAACCAAAATAGTCTTGAGAACAGTGTGCTTACCATGCTAGTGGAGGAAAATTTGCATAATTAAAAGGCATTGATAATTTATGCAATGCAGGTGAAGGAGTAAGAACATCATTGCGTTGTAATTAGAACTATTTGTCAGTCTCAGAAACTCCAGACATGTCAGTGGCATTTATATGAGTAAAAGTTACTGGAACAACCATATTTAAAACACATTAGGGGAACTAACTTTTAGTTTATCAGTAAACCAAAGACCACCGAGTATGCCACCAACCAACACTGGGGGCCAAAAAAGAGAGTAAGTTCTCTAGACAGTCTTGGAGGGTTTGGGACAGAAAGTGCTAAATGAGGGGAAATGTCAAAGAGCGGTTAGGGTATGGAAATAGACAGCTGATGGGTACGTAACAAAAAATGTAAATACCAGATTGTTAACAAGGAAGTCTCAAGGGTGATAGTGCCCCAAGAACAAGCTGAAAGCTGGCAATGGGGAAGGCACGGAGAGATAAGCAAAGGGGGGTTATGGCCTTTATCTTCCTAGATCACAGAAGAGGATTTGATCAGTGGCTAGGGTTATCCACAGAGCAGCCTCTCCCATGGAGAGCAGGGCGATTTTAAAATAGGATGACAGCATTTTATTATGGCACAACAGCTGAGAAACGGTTCTCCAGTGGATAGGGATCACTGGTTCACAGCTTCTCCTCTCCCTCCTTATTTTGAATGAACCCAGATCTTGGAAAATGAGCCGCTGCCTATATTCAAGTTTGTTTACATGGCTGACTGACAGGCGAGGATATTTCTTTACATATCTCTTCACAAAAGCCTGCAGCAACAGATGGATTTTGCAGCATAATCTAAAGGTCAACAACTTCTGACCAGCAAACTAATGGAGAACAGACCAGACTGCAGCAAGTTCAGCACTGGGGAAACCTAATTAAAAATGATCATATTTAACCAGCATTTCAGTTTTGCACAAGGAGTACCTGATGTACCTAAGATATGTTCCAATCAGTAAATGCTTTTTCTAAAAAGGAAAGCTATGCATAAATGTAAATCACACGCCAAAATCACTATTTGCAAGACACAATATGTAACAAACAGACAGTTTTCTCCATCAGTTAAAAGTATTTCAGAAGCCTTTAAGCACGTCAAAGTATTCTGAGCTCAACATGACAAAGGGGGAGATTTTGTAGTGATGTGCCTGAAACCACTGAGAATTATTTTCACAAGTTATAGACTTGGGAAAAAAGAAAAGAAAAAAAAAAAAAAAAAGACTGTCACACAGACATTCAGAAGCACTCATGATTAATCAAGGCACCCAAGCTGCAAACTTGAAATGCCCTACTTCTCTTCAGCTAAGAAAACTGGTTTAACCCTGACATACTGCTCAGCTGCCCACCCTTTCACCAAAATTTCTTCAATTGCCCCAGGGTGTATCCCTCAGCTATTGAATAACCTTCCAACTCAGAGGGGCTAAACAAACATGACCTATACTTAACAGTAATGCATACAACTACAGCACCCCATCCAGAATAAACGGAAGATCAGATAGTCAGATACCATTTTGTCAGATACCATTCAAAAGAAAGTCAGATACCATTTCGTATAGCCTTTCAATAAGAAATCATTCCAGTCCGGCAGTTTGTACCATGGGCAACTGGTCAATAAAACCAGTCGTTCTCATTCCACAGCAGAGATCAACGAGCAATGAAACCAGTGCAGTCTCTGAAGCACTGCATGGCCTCTAAATTCATAGGAAGAGGTGAAAGATCTCTGAAAACCAGTATTTTCTATTTGATTTTATCAGTCAGCTTGAGGAGAGTTAGTGTCCTTGACAGTAATATTTTATCACTGGACTCAAAACAAACACTGACTTTTAGATATAAATTCTACACATACACAGATACAGTCACATCAATTAGCAAAGCCCAAATCACTGGTTATCACAATACTAGTAGTAATTTCAGCTGTTATGTAATTGATAATTAATTCTGTAGTTTAAGTTGCCAAACTATTATTTGATTATAATTCCCCTCTTTTGCACACACTTTCCTGAATATGCCTTACAGGAAGAATCATTCCCTATTTTAAAGAAACTTCTGAGAGTTTTTAAGACTGCTGAAAGCATTTAGCTAAGTTTTCAGCTGCAGACTTTTAAACAGGAGCACAGAAAATATACATGCAGGAAAGGAGGTGCACATTTTAAAGAGCTGGCTGAAAGACAGCACTTTGATTTTCCCCCATTTGTTGATTTGATTCCATGAGACCATGAAGAAGACCAACCAGCGGGAATTAAAACATTAGATCACAATAAATCAACAGACATGAAAATATTAACTCAGGCATTAAATTTACATTTTCCAAACCATTGGCTTTTGTGACCCAGAATATATTGGGAAATTTGAAGTTCTGCTGTCAGTTCTGTAGCTCTGTTTCACTTTAGCCCAAAGCAACAATCGCGAAGTGCAGGCTTTCACTTCACTCCCATCCCCTACACTGGAAGATCCTTATTTTCAGGCATACTTACAATCTTATTACACATAGGAGGGGGGAAGATAAGGTCCATGTTCAGTCTGAGATTGGGATGATGCACGCACTGTTTAAATGGAAATAGCAGCTGTTGAGGGACCATACAGTCAGCCGCACAGCTGCAAGAAGCTAGAGCGTACTCGGGGGGAACAGAATTTTCAGATATTTCTGTTTCTGATATGGAAGAAAACTTTACTGAGCATATAACAAGCTGCCACTTTTTTAAGGGTTGCAAGCTTTTAAAAACGTTTCAAGAAAAGATTTCAAGGGATGGCAAAAGCCACATTGTCAAAATAAAAGTCAAATCCTTGCCACAGGCAGTAACTTTTCAGAAAAGCAGAGTTAAAAAAAAGTCATCAGAATTTTTAAAACTATGACCAGATAATAATAACAACATAATACACCTCAGTAATCTCCCAGGAAACTGTGGAAATTTCATCAAGAATAGCCTAGGAAAATTTCAACCTGAGGCCAACACCTATTATGAAAAATCAGAGCCATAACATCCCAAAGTTACAGGCAACTGTTATACAATGGAACAAGTCAGAAAACCCCAATAATATGCAACCACATGCGCCATATTAAGCCCTGTCTATGCCACAAAGGAAAAGAAAAAATTTTTTTGCTGTCTTTTGGCTACCGTGCTTTTAGCATGCTCTCCCTCACTAGTATCACCACAGTGTTTCTACCAAACATTGTGCTGCAGTAAATGACTTTCCGGGATAGCTTTGTTTCTCTTCCCTGTCTCCATATTATTTTAGAAGTCATACTAGAATTAACACTGGTGACAGATGTTTAAATATGTCTGTTGCTACCACAGTTTCAAAAGCTGCGCACAAAGGCTGTGATGACCACATCCTGCCCGCTACCATTCAGTCTGCTCAGCTCCACTGAGCAGACCTCATGCGACACACAGAGAAATGGTCCCCTTCTGATATCCCAGTTGAACAAGGGTTCTCCTGACTTCTAAATTTTCCTCCCTTGTAGGAAATTCAGATAAATAAAAATCAACATAATAACATAATGAGCAAGCTTCTGATAGGAATATTGCCCAGGTACTAAAGAATATTTCATATTCTCAAGCAATTCCAAATCAGTTACAGAATATGTGTAGTAATATAAACAGAACACAATAAAAACACAGATTATTTTTTAAGTTTTCCCATAATAAATTACCAACTATATGTGATCAAACATCTCTAATGCAAAAATATTCTACAGATAAATCCACTCGCACCTCCTTGTTTCAGCTGGCCTTGCCATGATGAGGCTATGCCTCATAAATGATATGGAGGATATCTGGAGAGGAACCAGATACCAATGCCCTACATATAGTGCACGTGCCCTTTATGTGACATACGGTGAAGGTCGATGGGACTTCTGACAAACAGGGACTTTTTGGAGAGGTTATAAGGCCATGACCTATAAATACGGAAGAGGTGAAGCCTGTAATACTCTTTCTCCTTTTTCATCAAGGATAGTCCTGGATCCAGACTCCTAGGGGCTCTGTGCACTGAGGCTAACCCCTAGCTACCAGAAGTAGGACATGGGGAAACCCATGTACGTCAAACCGATCACTCAGGTGAACACAAACTACATCCTTACCTTGCTCCCTCTAACAGAAGTCATGGCTGGGTTAAGTAGCACAGGGCAGGGGTAAAAATATCCACTTCGAAAGAGATCAAGAGAGGTCCCCCTCCTGACAGAAAGCCAGAAGAAAGCCTGGTTGCCTCTAGCCTGGGCTACGTCTGCTCCCTTCCATGAGGCTACTCCAAGAGCCTGAGCTCTGAAAGCATCATGGGGCACAATTTGCCGATACCGTGTTGCTAAGAGTTAAGAGTTTCTCCCTCGTAGCTTCAGCTTGGGACTAAGCAGCAGAAGCGCCTGTTATTGATGCACGCCCCAAGCAGCTATCCCTCACCAATCTGTCCAAGCAAAACTCAGATGTACAAGGTTTGGTCTTCACAAGTCTTTTGAACAGAATTGTTTTCCTTTTGAATGATGTTACTCGTATATTTGGTAATAGTGGGTTTGCCAAAGACATTTTAAACAAAAAATAGTTACTACAGTTACTGGGATATTGGATAGGTTTTAAGGTCATAAAATAAGCCAAAATTATCACAGAAACTTTGTAACTATCTGCAAGGAATTTACTTATATTTAGAAATAACTAAATCCACAGGGATCTTATAAAGTCAACAGAAACTCTTCTCCTCTGAAATTGTATCTATTAATGCTGCTATCACATAAGGGAGAACTGAGTAAGTCGAACAATAACTTTGGTCAAGGATTTACACCTATGCTGGGCAGGAAAAATCTACCCATGTCAGTGGCTTGTTCTACAGTATGTAAATTACCCTAATGATAGCAAACAATTTTCTTTAGTCATTCTTTCATTCATTCTCCTAAACAACAACTTTCCAATTTACCAAGATAAATGAAGGAGCTGAGCTACAAATCCTAAGGGAAAATTTAATAACCCCTTTTAGTAAATTTTGATTTTGAACTGCACTGCCATACAACATAGACACTGGCATTCTGCACCATGTCAAAATGAATTCCAATTACTGCAGGCTGGGATTTATTTTCTGATTCTAAAGCTGAGGAGTTAGATGCTAACACACACCTCTTTTATACCTGCTTACAATAATTTTACTGTGACTGAAGAAAAACAATTAAAATAATTTTCCACCTTCTGCCACTGGGATACACAGTTTTTGTTACTTTACCGCAATGGATTGTTTCTAGCATTACTGTCAAATTGCTTAGGGTAAATTCTTTATATATTCAATAGAAATTAAGTTTTTATTTTTGCCCTGTCAATGACCCTTCACTAAGGATGACAGATCATAAAAAAGAACATTCTGAAAGGTATCATTTTCTTTACCTGTGTTTTTCAGAAAGACTTCTAAGACACCAAAGACCTCACACATTAAAACCTTCCGGTATAACTAGTAAAGGTGGCATTTTCCAAAGCATCGTTTTCACAGTAAGAAACCAGTTTACTTATTCTCACACTTATGGTAACTGGGAAAGAAAGGAACAA
>VYZV01015299.1:20701-54967 GCA_013401275.1 Pandion haliaetus | reverse complement strand
AAAAAAAAAAAAAAAAAAAAAAAAGGTTTTATTGTGCAACTAGACCACCTAAATACTGCACTAGTAAAAGCAGAAACCGGGCAGATGTGATGCTTAGGGACATGGTCTCGTTGTGGACTTGGCAGTGTTAGATTAATGGTTGGACTCAATCTTACGGGTCTTTTCCAACCTATGATTCACAGATATAACAGTCACTAATATTATTTATTTGTACTCTTGACAGTGGTCAAAGGTCTGGCTTACAAGAACCGGGCCACAGCGTACAAGGCGAGGTACAGATACGGCAAGTCTTTCTGTAGACCTTAGACCAGGCACAATGTATGGAGGAAAAAAAAATCCAAACCAACCAGTTATGGAGAGGAGAAGCAAAATGCTGGCTTACCTGTATCAAAATAACATTTGTAATTAGGCTAAGAACATATTTAAATTGTCAATGGCACAGGTAAACTAAGCCAGGGCAATTAAATGTTGCGCTTTGCACAGTGGCGAAACTTCTATTGTTTTTGTGCACGGGCCTATCGCTACCACATGAGATACAGTGATATGTAATTGCACCTTGGCACTTTTACTGGAAAGAGCATACTCCTGACTGTCCTTTACATCAGCTTTGACATCAGCAGAATGATTCGTAGTTTGCTCTAGTCAAAGGAGGGGCAAAGTCTATGTAATATCATGTTTTAAAGTTTCTCATTTCATCAGTAACTTGTTTTAATAAATAAGTAAATAAAGTGTTGGAAGATCAGATGACTTTGGAAGCACAGAAGGTTATACTGTAGGTTGTTTCATCTCTAGGACAATATCGATGGTGGCATGAATATGAGCAGGCATCTTTGATACATTGCTAACTGTTAGCCACCCAGTTCTTGATCATTTTAGCGTCAAGTCAAAAGCGAGTATCAAGTAGATATTCTCTGAGCCAAAAAAAGTTTCAGTCAAGGGAAAGCAGGTGTTTGCATGATAAGATTACCAACATTAGCTTTAAATATTAAAAGCGTTAAACTGCAAAAGGACTGAAAACCCACCAGAGATAGTACTTTTTAAAATACCCAATCACAGGTTCCTTCTCTGAACATGAATGAAGCATTGTAGAGCTGGAAATCGGACGCTGGGTATAGGCATACTACAAAATACAAAGCAGAAATATCTGAGATAGAAGTACAGACTCCCAACAAGCAAAGAGCACTAAACTCAGCAGAATCATGTCACTCTTGTGCCGCTGTAACTCTCACAGATTACACCTCTCCGTCAATGAATTGAACATGACTTGCCATTAAGACCTGATCCAACTCCTAGCAAAATCACCTGCCCATAAACAAGATGAAAGTAACTACTAATTTCATTTAAAACTAACTGTTCATTCTGAAATTTCAAGGGTCCAAATACGATGGTAAAAATGTTTCTTTCCTAAGATACATGAAAGCAGTCAGAAGATGCATTTCAGATAAAGATATACAGAAAATGAGGCATTCTCATGAATCTTCCTCCCATATATAGGAGTAGTCATTTCAGAGTTGGGCTCACACTAGGACAACTTCACCATTTTTAGACAGCGCAGGCTGGTGAGCCATTAAGGCAAGTTATTTCAAATAACTTTCATCTGTACTTAATGACATAAAGATGGACTTCATCTTTGCAGTGGACACAAGAAGATGGAAAAAAGCTCCATCACGATAAGCTGTCTGACACTGCTTTCTTCTATGTTTTTAAGGCAGTGGCAGACATTTGGTTGGGAAGATAGGTACTCTGGGCATTTGCACTACACTGTGGAAAGCATGCTGCTTCCAAGCAGTGAGGGGGAAAGTGCAAATGCAGCACTGAAGTCCTCAGGTTGTTCTCTCTTCCATGAACAAACACGCAAGATGAGGAAAAGGATCAGGATAACCAGGCTCTGCGCAGGATGGAGAAGTGATGGGGAACAAGTGGGGTTTTTTTTTCCATTTCTGACATGCCACCCCTACCAATTACCAAGCAAAAGCAGTGGGTCCAATTTAAGCATATTTGTGACAGAACTTGCCCCTGACTTGCAATAGCTATAGCTGTGCTTTACAGTGTTGGACAGTGACCCACAGCAAGGGACTAATGCCTCAGCAAATGTGGACCGGCTGTTTCCACAGCCAAATAACCACAACCCCTGGCTGCAACCTGCAAGGAAGATGCAAGCAATGGGGGAGTTTCAAAGGTAGGAGTAGTTCTGCAGTTTTGGTTACTTCTTTGAGATGTGCTTGCTCACTTCCAGTTACACAGTGGGTTGATTCTTCATAATTTAGATTTTAATTTACTTTAAAACTTTTTCCCTTCAATATGTTTAATGAGTGCAATAACACTACAAAATGTGTATTAGTCAGCTAATACACCCACACCCTGGGTGTGTTATAGCCCTCAGCAACACTGCTGCCCCAGTACATCCAAGATGCATGCATACTGGCTGACAAAAACACACCTTGTTTTGTGTTATTGCTTACATAAGACAGGACTTAGCATATGTAACTGTATATTAATGACACGCCTTGATACATTGTTAAACTGGAAACTATGGTTGTACTCCATCAGAGGCTTAGGTGTGTGCTGAATTACACAGAGCAAAATTAATTAAGAAATCCTGCGTTCTTGCTGGCAGTAGCTGTAGCGATATGCTGGGAACAAGAGACCGCACTCCTCACTGACCTACATGGAGCAAGATCTGGGCCAACCTCCTAAGTGCCAAATGCCTCTGACACAGAATCTCTATCCTGAAATGTGGTTTAGGATGATACGATTNTGTGTTTGAGAGAGTAGCGTTATTTTAAAAAAAAAAAAAAAAAAAAAAAAAGCAAAAAAACCCAAAACCAAACCAAACCAAAACCAAAACAAAAAAACCCCAAACAACAAAAAACATTCCCCCCCCCCACCGCCCCCAAGGCTGTGGGTTCTCCATCCNCCCCAAATTTCCCCAGCCCTCCTCTGCGCCAGCGCTGGCATTTGTGCAATCAGATGGTGAGAAATCAGGGATGCGATCTGGCCAACCCCTCCCATGCTTTTTTTTCCCCTCGGTTAGTTTTACAGTTTACCACTCACACTCATACTGGCACCAGAGAGGCGGCAGAAACACATGGCCGGGACCTCCCTTTTCGACGCCAGCCCACACACAGGCTGGTTTAAAGCAATCGCGAAACGGTATCGTTAACAACGTTGGCAGAAACCTTCTCACAGACACAGTTATCCCGACAAAAAGTTGCCTCGCCCCAGTGACTTTTTTCATTTGAACATCGAGTTGAGGTGGCTCTCCTCTGTGGAGCTGAGGGGGAGGTTTCCCCAAATAGCTCGGCTGGCAAACCTCCTTCAAGCCTGCAGTGCGGCAGGACTGACTTTGGCAAAGCAATGCCAAGTGAGACCAACAGTGATCCAGCCACTGGTGTTTTAATACTGGTTTTTATTCATTGTCCTATTTTCAATAGCTTACACTTTTTCCTCTAAGGACATGAACCAAACTCTCTCTTTATGATTTTTTTTTTCCCCCTTTAACACTTCAAGCATACTCACCACGAAAGTTTTACCTCCAGCTGCCACAGCTCCCTTAGCTCTCCTACCAGATCCATTTGACAGTAGCAAGGTGTTAATTAGGGTGTTAATGGCTATAGAAACACCTTTTATTTCTTCTTCATTTCAAGGAAGAAACTGCTGGAAACTCAGCATTCCTTGCAGAAGTGTTAGACAGCATAAAAAAATTTAACAAACAAAAATGCCTTTATTCGGTACAAAGCATAGATAGTCTTTGGCTCCCAACAGCTCCAAACTACAATTCTGTTTACTCTGTTTCACCTTTGATTTGGAACCTTTTCATTGTGGGAAAAGGGTGTATCTTTTCTTGGTATCTTTGAGTGCCAGAATATATATATTTTTTAAAATCTTTAAAACGAATTCTATACCAGAACGCACCTTCACAACAAGAAAACGGTTGTGTTAATGTTGGGAGTGATGTGGTTTCACAAGCCAGCTGAGCCAACCTCGCATCCCTGTGCTGCCAAAAGAGGCTGCCCCCCTCTCTCCTTCCCTGCTGAGCCCTCCCAGTGCCAGTCCACAGTTGCACTGGCTCTGGCACTTGTCTGATACCTCTGGGAGTTCAGTTAACTCACTAAACTGACATAAGCTGTTCACTTTTTTTTTGCTGGGCTCATTTTCTGCCAGCTGAGTGAGCTGAACCAGCTGAAAGAGGGGGCAGGGCTGAGTGGTAGGAAACATGCACCTGGGGGATTCTTCTGAGTGCAGCAAGCTGCTAAAATGGCTCAGGCATCTTGTGAAACCTCACCCTAAGGGCACAGCTTTGCTAAATCACCTGATACAAATTAAGAGTTTGCCATTACAGAAAGAGACAGGTCCTAGTAGTCATCCAGTTGCACGTTAAACTAATTCAGCTTGCTAAAGTGGCAGAGAACTACCAAGGGTGGCAGTTACTCTTTGCCAGGTCAGCAGGCAGAACTGGCACGTCTTCGGGTCCGGTAAGTGTGGAAGCTGCCACGAGGCAAAGGCAGAACTGCGCAGTAAGGACAGGAAGGATAAGAGCCAGGGAGAAGAGTGAGCCCACTCCCTTTCAGCTGTGGTGAGAACTGAAACCTTGTGAAATCACACCCCACTTTATGAAAACTCCTAGCAGAAGAAAAAAACCTTATTTCTCTGCTCCTGTTAACAGATAACTGTGAAGCTACTGTTCCCCCAAAGTCTTTATATAAACTTGTTGACTTGTGTAGAAGCTAAAAACTGTGTTTCTTTTTTTATCAAAACTTTCATTTCATGTAATATCCCAGTCTAACAGTCACTGCAAAAATAGATACAGTGATTTCAGATACTGCCGTACACCAGACTGTGTGTTACCGTTCTCCCAGGCTGATGAGTTAATCGTGACTGTTCTTCATTCACTGCACTGCAAAATCAGCACGGCTAGTTCAAATTACCCTTGGCAGCAATTTATATTAAACAAAGGAAGAAATTCTGGTTGTAATCTGAAAATAATTTTTGGAGATGTCAGATGGATAGGAAACCTTACTTCCAGCGCTGCAGTTGAAACTGGGAGGACAGGCCCCCTCAAAGGCATGGTATTCCACCAACACTCTTCCAGATATACAACACAGTTTGCCTTTTTAAACCAGCACCTTTCTAAATGCTGGTTGTTTTCAGCTTTCACTAGCTGCTGTTTTTAAAAAATTGGTGTCTCTTGGGTGGGGGTTTTGTTTGCTTGCTTGTTTTTCAGTGGAGCAGGTTATTTGGATCCTTATGCTTTATGTTACAGCTAGACCGAGATGAAAGTGCATTTGTCAGGTGGCTTGTGTCACTCAGAGATTTGAGGCAGCTGGTACCTTTGCCAACAAAAAAAAGCTTCTTCTCTCAGCATATGCTACATCAGTACCAGGGAGGTTTGCACCACAACTGTGCCAACCCAGTTACAGTGGCACATTTGTAAGTGTGGCACGACAAGACCTCAGAGTAGTGATCTTTATACCCTGCTCTGACATGAATTTTGCTCATGGGGCAGAGAGGTATTTTTCCATTACTTCTCTTCAAACATACTCATATCTTTGGCTTTTGGTTACTCATGTCTATTTTATGATCTGTTCTGATAAAAGCCCATTAGAAAAGATATTATACAGAAACTTCAGATCCAATTTGCAGAAATATCTGGACCGATAAATAAACAATGGAGTTCATGAAATCTGATCCATTAAAAATACAATCTTGTGACCTGTTTCTGGCTCTGGCAGATGACTGCTCCTAAGAAATGCTGTTGAAATTCTGAACATTCACATCTGAACTCCACTCCAAACTTAATTTAAACTTCAGCTTTAATAAGCCTGGATCATTACCTCATCCTTACTTTTAAGTACTAATAGCAAGTAGCTTTATGGATTGCTACACCTGACAAATTATTAAATATTTCAGCTATTTTCTAAGTGAAATGAAATCTACATGCATTTCTTTAGTCCCCATCTCCTTTCAGAGAAATGAATGTATCTCCCTGTACTGATCTTACTTTATTTAAACAACCTGATAACTCACATCCTTTCTCATCTTCTCAGGATTCAGAATAAATCAGTACAGTCTCTTAGTCTACTCTTTCCTAAGGAATACAGTTCTCACAGATGTAATCCTTCTGAGTAACTAAAATCCTCAAGTCTTTGAATCATTCTGGTTTTGTAATACTTTTCTGTAATAAGAAAATCAGGATGCAGGCACTACCTCCCCTAACTCACATTCTGACATCTGTATTGGCACAGGAAAGCCTGCAGTATTGTGTTTGGACTAGATTGTTCACAGACATGCAAATATTTCACTTCTGAAGTTACAGAATTGTTGATCTTTTTAAAGAAATTATTGTTCACTGAAACACTAAGTTACGAAAAAATACTGAAGGGAAAGGAATGAAAATAAATTATTTCTCCCAAGAAAGTAATTACATAGCTAAGCATTATCTATGGAGAGAAAGAAAATCCTAAGAATCAATGGGGCATGTCAGAGTTACTTTAACAAGTGTGATTTTTTACAAACGCTAACTTACAATTTCCTGACTTCTTAAATTATATGTTTCTGAGAAGAGTACAGTTTGGCTGCAGGGTGTCATACATACAAAGTCCTTGCTGACTGAACAGAAGGACATTTTTGATACTGTTATACCAGGCNGGAGGTGTCTGTCACACACACCAGCAAAAAGGTAGAGGGCTAAGAGAAACCGAAAGACATCAGAAAAAAAAAAAAAAAAAAATCCCAAAGTTAACTTACTGGTCTACAGAAAGTATTCAGTGTAATCTCAGCTGAGATTCAAACTTAGTTCCCAGTCTCCATAATTAACTCCACCAGAAAGGCCTGAATAATCAGTAAAACAGAGGAAGAACAGGGGAAAAATCTTCCGGATCCCAAAGGCCTGCAAAAGATTCAACTGCAATCCAAGAGGATGGAAAATAACCAACCCAAATATTTTGACGAGAATTAAGTATTAATGCTTCAGTGGCTTCCAGAAAAAAATAAGATTAAATGGAGTTTAAAACCAAATATTAGAGAAGGAAAATAGATTTCAAGTTATTATGCAAACCAGACATTTTCTATGCAAATTCAGGCACTGAACTTCTATAATCTGAATTTTAAAACATAAGTTGATGTCTTGATTGTAAATTTTTTTTTTTTTTCTTTCTGAATGTCATGCTAAATTACTGTGTGCATATGCAGGGTGCATGGGTGGAAGGGATTGGCAGGAGGAGGAATTCATTCTTGTAGAAAAAAAAAGTTCTTCTAAGGGCATGGTTAAGAATAAGAATATAACACTTCCAATAAAATGGAACTAACCACTGTTTGTAAACACTTCAACATGCAAATGAAGAAGCATTACTCATTAAGTACTGACAATATTTGATTCAGTCCATGCATATACCAGTAAGCTGGTCTTGCTGGCCTCAGTCTCAACCTTCTCATCTCTCTAAGTGGTTATACCAGGGTGCCTCACAAGTCAATAAGGACAGTGTTCAGATTGGTCTTCTGAACACATCTCCACTATTAATTCCTACATGTACTCCATTATTAAAGTGCAACTTAGGTGTACTGATCGGAACGCACAGCTTCTGTAATTCCCATCATCGACCAGAGTAGGACAACTGCCGTTAAAAGCCTTCTATATTTAAAACTCTATTCTAGACCTACTGTATAGTTTCAGTTTACAAACCAGTGATACGGAATAACGAGAGGTAGATGGAAAGTCACAATGCGCTTCTAAATACAGCAAACTTTACGGGAACCTGTCATTATATATGCAGCCTCAGCCTTCTCTCATTATTACAAAGTAGCAGTTTGTCTGTATATCTGAAAATTAGGAGTGCTGAGCTAGCAGGCCTAATCAGGCAAGGCAGTAAGCCCAAAGTCTACTAACTTCAATAGGATGTAGAAGTTCCCCACTTCTGACATTTTTGGACTAATGCAACAGAACTTTTTAGCTTGTACAAACCGGTGCAGCTCTGCTGTGTCACCGACACTTTGCTAATTGACATGACTTCAGCCCTTCTTAGTCTAGTAAATGTGGGAACTGTTTAAATAAATAAGAAAGCCTATTTCATGCTGCATCTGTATCTTGGAAGACTGTTACATGGTTAATTGTACAAAAGAACAACAGAGCTACCAAAAAAAAAGATGACCAAATTTCTCATTTATGCAACAACATCTCAAAACACAAATTAATCTCTAGTTTGTATCTCAGTTGTCAGACTAAGATGAAGGTATCTCAGCATGAAATCTATTTGCAAGAGATAACAACATTATTGTTCTGTAGTGCATATAATTCAATCGAATTGTTTTCTGGAATAGTTTTTAACTCTTCATCCCATCAGAATACACACTAAAACCTGTCCCCTGTAACAGTCATATACCATTCTGCAGAAAGATGCCAAAATGGTACAACCACAAGAGAGTCTGGAGGAACATGTTAAACATTAGCTGACCTTTTCAGGTTTATTGAAACTATGTTATTTCAATTTCCTTGAGATAATAGTCCTTTGGATCAACATGTGTGTTTGATCTCAATGGTTATTTATAATTTCCTATTGAAAATACACAAAATTTTAGTCCTGCTAAGTTTCATCTCCTTGCATGCCAATGAGAACACTTGCTGTCCAACAACATCTCTAAAGAACAGTACTCTATATACACCAGTTCAACACCTTCTTGTTTGTCTTTCCCTACCCCTGCCCCTTAATCTAAATAGCTCTAAATTTCTTTTTAATATAGCATTATCTTCTGTGGTCACATTACAGGATTAGGAATCAGGAATTTTACTTCCCATTCTATCACTAGCCATCTTGGCTAAAACAACCAAAAATGACAGAGTAAAATATTCTGACATTATCAGAACAATTGATAGAAGCCTCAGTATGTAATATTAGTTTAAAATTATTTTGTTGCTTCACATTGGCAGTGTCTTTTGAAAAACACAAGGCTCTAAAGGTAAGAATAAAGTGAAAAATGCTTGGACGAGACATTAACAGCAACCAAATCAGTTTCAATTTTTCTGAGCAGAAAATGGAGCAGTTTAAAGTTATCAAGACCAAAAGTAACCTTTCAGATTAGCATGCTTTCAATAGATAAGACTGGCTGCTTCTAACAAAGAAGAATAAAACTGGGATGGGTCAGAAGCCAATGATGGTTTGGGACTTACCCTATGTAAACTCTTACAAACAAAAATCTGAAATCTTGAATTAGACTCTATTTGCCACCAAAAAGCAATACAGGATGAATCAGCAGGCAGTCATCATTTTCTGTCTTTTCCACACACTAATCAAGGTGCCTCATTCTGCTTAAGTGACAGCCCATCACTAAGGCATTAGAAACCAAAGCATCTGGACTGAGTCTTAGGACTGTGGTCAGATTCGGAATCGTACTAGTCTCTGTCTCTATCAACAACAGGAAGCCTAGGGAAAGGCTGTACAACTGAAGGCACACGTTCTCATGTGTACACAGTTCACAAGCAACGGGATGCTGATACACACACTTTGATCCCACTGTTCCTAAGGATGTGCTGTTTTCACAGTTTTCTGTGTCTGCAGGCAGAGACTAAAACCGGCTCACATATTCCTGTAATACTTGTCTTGACCAAGACTAGAAAAGGTCCTTTCCTACTTCTTTCCTCAAAACTTAGTCGATGTAATATTTTGTCATAATGCGTAGTTTCTGCTACTCGGGACAATTCCTCTAGAATTTAATCCGGCAAATACCCAAGCCGCAGCAGTCTGAAGAAAGCGCTGCGGCAATGGCAATAACAGGCCAGCTGTGAGCCACAGACAGCTCTAACAGGTTGCTACCCCAAGAAATATGTCATGTGCAAGTTGGTGGTCCCAGAGGAGGGCTGAGCACACTCCATGCTGAACAGTGGATCGCCATCTTTTATTAGGATTAGTCCGCACTCGGGTAGGAGTTTGAAGTGGTTTAAGGCTATGATAAATACTTTGGTATTTTATGTTTAAAGGCAAGGAAAAACCTTCTCTGCTGATTTACAAAAGGGTGAAATAGCTGAATGAACAAGTCTGCCTATGACCTTGAATGGGGCAGACAGGTGGTTTCAAATTATTAACTCCATTAAATACAGATATTTGACAGAGACATTTCTCTGATAAACAGAGAAATGATACCACGGGGAAATTTCATCCTGCCAGAAGCCCAATGACCTCTCCAGTTTCTACTTGCAGTAATATCACCACATACACAACACCACATTTTGCTTAGAATCTGCTAGTTAAAGCCCCCAAAAGTTCATACAGAAACAAGTGACTTTTTTTGGACTAACGATAGAAATAGGGGAAGGAGTTTGAAAGTCATTGAAGAGCCACCTAATTATTAACATAGATTAATCAGTAAGGTGTGTTCTCCTTGACATAAGAACCGCAATAACACTAACGAAACAAAACCAACCAAGAATCGAGATGAAAGTGTCCAACAGGCTTTTACACCTCAACCTTATGTACAAGGCATCTTCACATATCATTTCTAAACAACATTTTTGTTTAAAATTTGACTGAATTTCCTAAGGGACAAATGTTTAAAATAAATATAAAAATGAAACAAAATTTTAATTTAGGATTAAAATTTCCTCTTTTCTGCTAAAATTCTCCCTCCAATTATATTTAATTTGGCCTGATCCCTTTCCCTCCCCAGTCTTTTTCTTTGATTGATAAATCAATGCTAGTTAAACATACATAAAAATCAGAGTCATTAAGTTGGGAAGGCAGACTTGCCAAATTCAAACACGTACACTGAATATTTTCTTTCCATAGACTGTGTTCAGCTAAGTCAAGGCTGAAAGATTCAGCAGTAAGGTACCTATATTAGGTATGTAAAAGGGAACATTTTTTTATCTTAAATATTTTTAAAGTATGGATTACAACACTACAACTACTATTCTGCCATTCAAAATGAAAAAGGAAGTGAACTACTAAAACAACAAGCTGTCACAAAACCATTGATTTTCTTTCTTGAAACTTTTCATACTTGCATGAAAACAGTTTGCCTAACAGACATCAGCTTCAGTAAAGAGAAACACTATTTGTTTTATAAATGGCCACTGCAAAAGATTTATTCGACTCACATTATATTCTATCCATAGTCATTGTTGTTTCTACACCAGCTGTAAGAAAATAAACACTGGCTTTGAGTTTCGTTACCAGTTCCCAAGTTTGAACCAAAGTCTACTTACCTGCATCTTCAGTAAACCTAAACATTTTAGGATGGTATCTGACTTTTGCTTTGATATGATTGTTCATCCAGGCCAAAAAGTAAGAAGTTGAGTGGATTGAAACGATGTGAACCAGAATAAAACAAGCAAACAAAAATGTTTGCATAGACTCCCTCTTCAGTGATGCTGCAAACATGCACATAACCGAAGGCTGAGTTTCTTAGGAGATGTGCATATAACTTCCCATACCATCATATCAATTTGCTCTCTTATCTGTACTTCTATTACACTTTAGTGCAAGCACACCACTCAACACCACCTACATTTGAGAGCAGAGGTACATTTTTGAAGAGTTAAAAATAAATCACTGCAATAAAATAAAAAATATAAAAGAAAATATATTAATTCAACTGAGACATAAATGATAGTAGATCACATTTTAATTAACGCTATTTAAAATCCAAGCTTTTGGGAACTATGTCTAGTTCTCCCTGAGTTTCAATGACACTATCTAGTTGGTTTTCTTCTTTTGAAAACTTCAGAGTGCAACTGCATTTTTTGAGCATCATACCCGTCTCACTTCTACATGCTGAAGGGATAGCAAAAATTCCTCCCAAGTAATTCTGCTATCCAAGGTTAAGCTCAGATGCTCTTGTAGAGCGGTAGTTCTGTTTTTTTCTTGCCTCTCCTCTTCCTTCCTTCTTTTCTTTAGATCACAGTCAGTTTTAACCCTATGATTAAACTGTCATTAGTGAGCAATTTCTACAATGTTAAGACTATGGGTTTTCTTTAAACCTCAGTTTTCCAACGTGAGAACATAAAAAATTTGTGGCTTTTTTTGTTTGTGACTTCACAGGAGTGTATAATGATCATTATGAGGTGTTCCACATTTTAAAATTAATAACCAGATTTGAGCAAAAGCTGTAAAGGTAAAAACGCCATCAGAGGGCAAACTGCTAACAGTGTCACTCAGGAGTTCCTGCCCGCATATTCAGCCTGATGGTTTTGAGACTAGAGATGAATTAGGAAAGTACTATAAGGAGATGATTACGTATTATGTGGTATAATTCTAGAAAATTATTGACACTTGTAATTACTTAACTAGAAATGACATAATTTTTGCATTAGACTATCAAGCTATTCTTACATAAATTATTTTACGTATATGAAATAATAATTTATGAGAACATAACCCATTTAAATCAATGTCAACGATAACACATTTAGGTAAAAAAAAAAAAAAGCAGAAATGTGTCATTAAAATCAGAAGTGATGAATCTAGACCACAGTTTTAAGTGCCGCTTGGCATTTAAAATTAATTTAAACATTCATACAGGGCAGTGAGAATTTACGGTATGTTGGCAACTTCTCTCCAAAGGAAATCAGAAGTAACAGAAAGCAAAGAGTTACCCCTTTCCTCATCAACTCCCAAACAAAAAAAATATACTAGTAATTTAAACAGTGCATACTGAAGGTAGCAGGAAGCATTCCATTGCTGTACATGCTGGGCTGACTACTATCATAGCTCCAGTAGTATCTGAACACTTCCCAAAGAAGTAAGATAGTGCTGCTTTTCCAGCTGTAGCAAAAGTAACAAGCGGGGTGGTGGGGATGTAAAGGACCTTTTTACAGACATTAACAAGCTGAAAAAAGGAAATTTTGCTTCCCATCAGGAAAGTCACAAGAAACCACTTAAGCACAGTTTTTTCTGTTCACCTTAATGAACCTGAAGCACATGCTTAAGGTCTTAATTTTGATAGTGACCAAAGTCCTTGTTCATTCATTCATCCCGCTTCTGCTCCAGAAAACCAGACTAAGATTCTGTTCAAAGTCACGGGCTACGACTCTACGTCCATGCACAGTGCTGAGCATGAGAAATACAACCCTTCAGACAGAAATACGATGACAGCTAGAAGATAGATGCAGCCAGCACGAAAGCTGTGCAAGTTGATACCTATCTTCTCGGAAAGTTCACACGATAGCTAGACTCGCACATAGTGACTGCAAAAAAACACATGAAAATAATAGGACCGGTATTTTCTCTGACTGTTTTGGAGAACAACGTGAACCATCTTAGCACAAGTTAATAGTGCTGGTACATCCCTTGGGCACATTGGAGACACGATGGCCCTATTTTACTCCCAAAAGCACAAAACCTTTCAGTTTAGAAAGCTCCAGGAAGGTTCCCAGAACTTTCTTTTACATCTTCTTATTGGGCCTTGCTGACAGCTCCTCTATGCTTGATCACACCTCTAGGACAGACAAAACTAAAGGCCCTGAATCTTGCCTTGTTTTCTTCAGGATGTTGTGTGTCAGCAAGGGCACTACTGCCCAAGGAAACCTTCGCTTTCTTCTTTGTAGGCTCTGAAATACTACCCATATGGCTACAGGAGCTGGAAAAGGGTGCAGGTATTTCACTGTGACCTCCCCCCGTAGTTTATCTATGTCAAGGAACATAAAGAAGCTGAGCCTCTCAATAACAGGACTATGAGTCCTAAAGATCCTTAAATACATAAAATAAGACCAACTATTATACCGCAGAAATCACTTTGTATAATGACAGAATTAGAAAAAAAAAAAAAAAAAGCATGTGGTTTTTTTCTGACAGCTCTCAAGTTGTTTATTTGTAGATGCACTGAAGTTGTCCAAATAAAACAGCAAAATTATTTGCATAAATCACCTTAGGTGCTATGCATAAACAACACTTACTACAAGGAATAAAAAAAGAAAAACAACCACCACCACCCCAAAACAACGAAGAGATGAGACAAGAAGGTCTTGTCTTTTTTTTTTTTTTTTGTTGGTATATAATCTTACTTCCAGATCTAGTTCTTTAACAAAGATTATATCAGATATTTTTTTAATTTGTATATTGTGTAATCAAGCTGGTTTAAACATCTCCAATAATGAAGACATTGCTACTATTATTATAGTCATATAAAAGTAGGTGAGCAACTGTAGCCTAATAAACACACAGCTGAACAAAGGAAACTGCTGACAAGCTGGAATCTTGTTTTAATGTAAATTCTCACGTGTTCGCATCATATTTTAATTGTATACAACAATAAATAAGCTTCTGTCACCAGCAGTTTCTTATAAATAGGCTAATGCTAATTATCCCTCTACTTTCAACCACATGGTTTTAGTGAAAAGATTAATGTCAGGAAAATAATATGAAAATAATGAGCTTTGCAAGCCATTTGAGTGGCAGAAAATACTATCATTTTCTTTATTTGATTTTTTCTAGTTTTATATGAAAGCTGTGACAACTCTCTCATAAGACATCTCAATATTTCAAACATTAGATCTAGCAATATATTAATTATGTAAGAAATATAGAGTCTGTTTCCCTAAAGTTTTCTTCAGGATTGTTGTCCTGGTGAACCGAAAGCCAAAATGTGCAACGCCAGCACCATCACTGAATTTACGGGCTGGTCTTTTTGACACCTGGAAATATAGAATGAAATATGGCAACAAGTTTCCCTTCTCTTCTGTCCTTTGTTCTACAGCTGGCACTAGAAAACATTTGTTTGGTCCGAAATCATTTGTACTAGTACAAATGTACAGCTTAAGACACGGCGGTGATGCTTGCATTACATGGTGGCCCCTAGACCAGACATACATACTTTCTGTACTTCAAGCACGGTGTCTGAGGCCCAGCCCGCATTGCACGGAGGAACCTGCGTGCTTAAGCCACACCGCGTGGGTTAGCGTGTTTGCACCAGCTGCCTTGCAGAGCAAGAGGGTCAATGGAAGACTGGGGGGTGCAGAGACTACTGCACCTATAGCTGCTTTATTAGTGCGGTACCAACAGTTGTCCAGCTGTTTCATGTACCTTGGTTGATTTTCTGTTTAAAACAGAAACACTTTCTTTTAAACAAGTTGATGGGTAATAGCATTTGTATCTCATGTGATGTTAGCATGACGCCACTAAATATGATACGATTGAATCTTTTGGATGAGAGTTCAAGTAAGGTTGCCAGAACTTCTCTATTCTCACTAATAATGCGATTGTGGCTGGAAAAAATCCCTAGAAGACCTCATCCAATGATGACACTATAATACACGGTGGCTTTGGTGCCACTTCTCTCTCCCTATAGTCTCCCTGAATGCACACAACTTCACTGGAGCACATTCCCCACTATGGACACTATAACACCGAAGTCCAGCTCTGATCCATCTTCTTTGCAGAAGAGTGGGAGATAAGACCCTGTCCCTCAGAGGGGAGAACAGAAAGGTACATGAGAAGTTCAGCCACCTCCAATCTCTTTCCTTCGTCTCTGCTGGAATAGAGAGGCTGCAAGCTGAACCTCTAAGTTGCGTGAGGAGCTGGATCAAAGCAGCACTACAGAGGGGACAGGCTGTACAGAGCAGGACACAGGATCTATATCATGCTAAAATCAGTATGTTCAGTAGTCCCAAAATCGAATGTGTTTCATATTGTTTGGGAATTACATTCAAAACTGCAGTGCTGCCACGACACTGAGATAGTGTTCATCACTGCCTTATATTTCTCACCCCTAATCGTTTCAAGACATCATTATTTTTCTTTCTCACGTACACTTATTCAGCAGTAGTCAATGCTGCTCCTTTCATATTCCAGTCCGCATCCTGCCACTGTCCTCTGTATCTTCCCTTACTCCCAGGTGTCCCAGAGTCACTAAATCACTGTCAGAGTGATTACATTTGCATTCTACTTTCTCATCCCAGCTCAACTAAAAGTATTATCATCTATTTTTAAGTTCCTGAAGTATTCTACAAGGTATTAGGCAAGAGTAGAATAAAAGAATCTTGGCAGATTGATGCTTGGCTGCTATTATTTTCTAGTAGAGATGGACAAATGTGCCTTGCTTCAAAGCCATTTGAACTTTGTGGGTCAAAAGCTTGGTTAGATCAGTACTAGGTTCATCTGCCATTTAAACAGTTTGTTAAAAGGGGAGTGAGGAAAATAACACAGACACAAGTTTTAAAAACCAAAAGCCTGCTGACACTAGTTTTGCTTTTAGGAAGACTATTAGGCTTCCCACATCATTTAGTCTCATATCATGGCATCCTATTTCACTACATTTTCTTGAAATGTACAACTGAAGGAACTCAGTTAACCAAATTGTTAAACCAAAATACTTAGTGACCTACAGAATTTCTGCTCCCTAGTCAGTTCTTTCGTTTCTTCTTTCAATCCTTTTGTAAGAGAAATAAGTATCTATTTGCTAGGACTTAAAGTACCTAATGATTTGGGATGCCAAATCAGAGAAACTTTTTGTAGGCCTGATATTCATGAGTAAATAATTAGTACTTTCAGGAAATTAGATTTCCTTTGGAAGCTCTGCAACTAAATTTGGAAAATTATGGTATTTCATATCCTAGCCATTTTTAAAAACTTTCTGCCATTATGTAGATGGAAATGCTAAAAATAAGAGAAGTCATAATTTAATGGGAAAATTTTAAAGGATTACAGAACAGTACATAAGCCTAATAGGTGTACACACACAAGCACATAACAGTATGCTAATGTAATTATGTACTCTTGACATCATAAATAGTTATGCAAAATTGAAGTATGAAGCTGCAAGAAGGGGAAGAGGATCTTGTTGAAACCTGCAGTGGTCAAAATGTAAGATGAGAGTAGGCATTTTAACATTCCCACTCCTCCAGATTTCAACATCAATTCCCACAAAGCTTTCAGCTTCACTTAAAAGAAAAAAAGAAAGTTTCAAGAAAAAATCAGGAGCATTTGGTTTAGGAACTGAGCGAAGAAGCAGAAACACGTAAGTAGAGGTGGAAATGTAGAATAAAGACATGTCAAGAAAAGGATCCCAACAAATATAATGGTGGAGGTGATACAGACACTAGAAGAGTCTATAAAATCATTCATTATTAAAGAACATCACGCCTTCAAAATGTAATATATATTCCATCTTGGAACTACAATTACATGAATAAATTGCATGAGCATCTCTCTGATGTCATCACAGCTCCTCAGTGGAGCAACAGTCCACTTGAGCAATCCTGAGGGCATATTATTTAAGTCTTTCAATGACAGCTGTAATTTGCTTTTCAGCAATAAGAATTTTCCTCACCAAACTAAAAGAAATATTGCTATATTAGCAGAGTCAGGGCCACACGTAACTGACTGATATATGGGGCACAAGTTACTCTTGGCCATCTTATAGTTATGGACTTTGAAAATAAATACTGTGTGCCATTTTGTGAATATACCCCCATTTATATTGCAAACACATAAACTGTACTAACAGTTTGATATGACAAAAGAGGGCCCTGATCTTTTTAAACAAAAAAATCCTTTTATGTTTTGTGTAAACCTGTTATTTTATCACATATGCTAAAAATTACCTTTTATAGTATTTAAGTACTGGTAGTTCTTTGAAGAAAAGTAGCAGTATGAGGATGTGTTCATATATTCATTTCCACGGGAATCGCTCGATTGTAAAAGATTAACGTGGTTTTGTTTTTAACTCTAATCGCTTTGTGTAGACTTCTGCTCTAATGAGAATAAGCAACACACAGCTACTCACTGAGGGGTCTTAGTTAAAATTTTAGGGTTGACTAAATGCTGCTTTACCAGTAAGTTCTGCAGAGCTTTTCTGCACCAGCACTCAGGACCAGCAGCACTGGGCCCAGGCTCTCTTGGGAAATCCTGCCTTTCCATCTCCAAGCTCACTGAGGGGAAAACCTCTGCCTCAGGGACACATAGAGCGCCCTGTGCCGGCAATTCCCTGGAACCACTGGCCTCTTGCATGAAAAGCCACAAAGGAAGCATTCAGTCAGAATGAGCACAAAGTATTCTACCTCGATTCTTTCTTCTTTTTTTCAGTAACAAAATGGGACAATAGTAAATTGCAGTTACAAATAATGTAACTGGTTTAAATTATTAGTCTGGTGGACTCCACTGTTCAGTATACATACCTCACATCACATATATATACTTCACTTCATGTATAGGTAGCAGATTTTTATACACACATTTTGTTTAGCACAGATGGGGCAGGTTTTTACATAAATTATCTTTTTCTGATGCTACGCTAATATGCGGTAACTCTATTCATTACAGTTAGCAAGGATCTACAGCACAAAGATTAGATTTTCATCCACAAGGTACAATATTATGCACTATGGAACACACCATTTTGACTTTTCAGTGTATACTGGGCTTATGCTCTACAACAGTTCTCTTGCAATTAAGTACACCAGTATATTTCCTTAAAAAATGAATTTTGGAGCTACTTGATACTCTAAAATTACATGCATCTGTTGATCCATTTCTAAATGAACACTACATATTTCTGGAAAAAGTACTCTTTTGTTGATATTAAAGGATTTAAGTAATCATCTGCTTTTGACAAGACTGAGGATTGCACGTCAACTTCACTGCTCTTAAAATGACCCCTGAAAGGTCTAAAAAAGCAAGCTGTATAAGCAGAGTAGAGCTGGTATGCAAATTATGAGATATTCTTATGCTGCATCATATGAACTCATCAACTAGGCATTGCATCCCAGAGAAAGCATCTGCTGTGTGAAATTAAGGACAGTAATTCACAGCCCATAGATCACTGCATCACCACAAATTACATTTGTTATAAATTTATAATGATGTTCATATAAAAACATTATGTTTTAATACTTTAAAGAAGTGATAGCACTGGGCATTTTATAAATGTTTAACTAGTAGAGTCTTCATAATTTAAAGTGTGGAGGTTTCATCATTGAAGACAGCAGATTGAACCACTGTTCGCACTTGGGGAGGGGTGTCAGTTACTGCAGAAATCTACTGAAAGCCTAACCTCAATGCACACAAAAGCTATTTTTAAACATAACCTTGTTTCAGACCACTTACATGAATCACAGAGTCAGCTGAAATTGTGCAACACCATGTTCATAAAGCCCAGATACAGTTATCATCGCCAGGGCATAGGCCCTTTGTTGGGGAACTTTAAAAGTACGCACTTATTGTTAATGAATACTTCAACCAACCATTAGATGCATGAGAGATCCAGGGAAAAACTTTAAAAGTTTTCTTTTCTTTCATTGTATGTATGTTTTCACCAGTACTTCTAAAATATTTTTCATCTTTGCTCTTTCCAACAATCTCTACTCCTTAGACGCTGCCTTCCTTTTGCTTCATATGGTCATATTGCTTGGTCTCCTCATCACAACCAGAATACTTTTGTCATACCTATGTCACATTTTCACTCTCAATTTCCATCTGACAACCCATACCTGAAATGCCCTATCAGTCTATTTGTCTCCTTTGCCTAATCCATGTGCCTCAGAGTCCCGCATACACACAGCTTGCTGGCCACAGACTGTCTCCCTCTACAATATACCCCTTTAAGCACTTAACTATATACCCTGCTTATCTGCAGCCATACACTGGCTGTTAAATTGAGCTCTGTGTGACCTGCAGATTTGCTCGTGGCAAGACTTTTGAAAACACCAGCTTCTCAGCAGCGTGCCAGCCTTATAAGATGAAGAGGGTAAAGATCTAGACAAAGTGAAACACAGCTAATGTTTGTCAGATGCCATATTAAAAGTGCAGAAATTTAAACATATTCAAAAATCAACAGATAGAAACATTGGCAAGGAAAATAAGGGAGCACTGAGGATTAATGAAGAGGGCATGTCAAGACCTTTTACTCTGACTGTCCAGTACTAGATGATTTACAAGTCAAAGGAAGCACCACTCCTTTCCAGTAGGGAATCTTAATTCCTACATTAGATTTACTCCTGGTACATGGTAGTTAAAAATCTTACTTACACGCTGAAACGTAACTGTCTATTTCACCCCCAGCAAACCTGTCAGCAAGGACACTGAGTTTAAGAGAACAGATGTAATAAAAAAGGGAGGTTTTGTTAAAGAGTTTGCAATACGAGTTTGCAAAAAGTCACAGTAAACGTGGTTTCTATGCATACTTGTATCTCCCCTTTGACATGGGCAACCAAAATTTTTCAAAGCTCTTTTAGTTTCTGGTAATGGCCACACATGAAGACTATGGATTTTTAAATACTCCTGTGACCACAAGAATTTAAATTTGGAATGAAATGAAGATACTTTTGTGTTAATAATCAGTAGTGATTAGCTAAATTCCCATTCCTGCTTGCAGAGAACTGAACACTGCCCAAGGATCTGTTTCATCCAGGATGGTCATCTTTGTGTCAAATTATTTCCTATTAGGGAGAGTCACTTTCAGGCAATTCCTTGATCTTATTTCGAATACAGGAAACAAGCTGGATTATTCTCTGGAGCAAGAAATTACTTTTTACTGTGCTTGCATTCCCGCTCTACAGGCACTAATGCAATTCAGTTATAATAATAATGAAAGCAGCAAGTACTGCTCATATGCTCCCATTAATGCTACAGAACCTGGAAATATGTGCAACCTGGTATTAACATTCAAGCCAAGAAACTATTTTTAATAACTTAATCCTATTTAATTGGTGCTGACAGATCCTCTTAAGAAAACGTCGTTGATATTTACTACTCCTTATCTGAGGACCATGAAATATTTTGCAAACGTTAAATATCACACAGTAGCTTATGAGGGTAGGCGAGTAATTTTAAACATAAAGCTGCTAGGACAAAGCAGAAAGCAGCAAGCAGCAAAAGTAGGAGCCGTCCAGCTACATATGAGAAAGTTGTCAGCGTCAAACAAACACTAAAGAAAAATGAAGGAAAGCCATTAAAATAGGCCTCTGAACTTCTAGGTTGGGAGTGGGAGAACTCAATGTATGATTTGCTAGCAAAGTAGGTGTTTGTCTATGTGGTAGAAATACCAGGCGAAGTATAGCATGCTCTCTGATAGCGCTTCACAGTTACAGTAAAAACACTGACAGCAAATTAATCATTGCAGAGGTGTAAATGTATAAAACAAAACTTCACCTCTGGATTAAGATAACCATGGATATTCCAGACCTATCACCAGCTGCAAAAAGGTGGGATGTAAATCACATAAAAAAAATCAGAAGTTCCAGTAAATATTTCGTTAACCGAAAGCTTACAAACTATACAAACTCCTATATAACCCCCAAAATGATAAGTTAATTGCACAAAAAATTCCTCACCATCTGACTTTATGTATCAGTACTTAATGTTCTGATTTTACCACAGATTATATGAAGACTAATATTTTTAACAGAACAAGCTTGTGGACTCCAGTGATCAGCTAAAAAAAAAAAAATCTCAGCTTAGATCCAATTAAAATAAAATTGTAATTCTCACAGTTGTTAAGAATTTCTTGATGCTTTAAGTTAAGAATACCCGAAGTCACATACAGAAAGAAAATACACTGTGTTTACGGTTATACATACACAGGGATACAAACTACACCACATAAAGAGAATTACAGCAAGTGTAGTCAGAAACGTACAAAATTCATGCAGCAGAAGAAGATTCTGATGCAGCCAGAAATAAGTGATCCTATAAGCCTGGACAATGTTATCGAGATTTAAATATTTGCCTTTTCTATGAGAAGAAACAAGCAGAGCATTCCTGTACCATCTAGTGCTTTGGGTGAAAAAATAGCAGTTTTCTGCAATCTGGTATCGGCCACAGAACTTCTGGACAGGATCAAAAGTGACAAGATAGGGGAAGATAAGAATTCCAGGGACTACATCAGTGACTGAGACTTACCCACGGATACTTGTTCTGTTTCATTTCGTAAGACAGAAGGATAGATACTGGAAAAAAACCATCACTATATAACTTTAGAATGCTGCGCTTGAGAATTTTTGCCAATTGAAAGAAGGATATTGTAAAATTCTAAGAGGTAAATGAAAAGGAAGGCTAATCAGAAACAGAAAAGGCCCATTAAAATTCTTTCAGTGCTCTAACCAAGTGTGTAAATCTAAATACCAAAATACTCTTCCCTCTCCTCCAGTTGAAACCATAGGGTGCAAATCTCAAAGAAAAAGTCAAGGACAGTGCTAACATATTGTACTACTCCTCAGCATCCTGAAAACACTCCATGAGTTACACAAAGTGTAAATGAGCCTGAATTTAGCCCTTCACAAGCTACATAAGCCAGGCACACAGGGCGTAAACATGCCTCTAAGGTGAAATAGTATCTAATAATTTCAGATCTAAAATGAAAATTCTTATCAGAACTATATAGTGAAAATTTGTGTCCGGGATTTCAATACACAGAATGTAATGAGTCAAGTTAAAATTAACCACATATACTACTATAAAGAATGCCATGGGATCTCAAATTATTATCAACTACAGTGTCCCTCTCACATCTGGATATCCTAAGTATTACTAGACATACAAATAACATTTTCATACAGTATTTTAAAAAAAGTGCTTTTTGAAAAGTTTTGTTATTCTTAGTATCAAATAAGTAATTATAGACTAAATCCATACTTTAGGACTTGGCATTGCTTGTAGAATGTCTGAGAACAAATTGGAATATTATTAAGTTTTGACTATTCAAAAATTACATTTTCATTGACTAAATGTTTTCCTTCTTAGTGCTACTGATAATGCTTTACTAAGCTTAAAAAAAAAAAATCTTCCATCATGGTTTAAGTGTTGAAAGTACAATGTTTCATTTCCATGAGAATTTGGTAGAGCCCATATGACACTACAAACTGAACACAAAGGTCAAAATACAGCCTTAGTGAGGTTTAAAAAAAAAAAAAAATCCAAATTACTCAGGGAAATTAATCAATATTGGCTCAATTCTCTGTTCAGTAAACAACAAAGTACAGCAAAGGGGCTGTACCACAGGAGAACTATGCCCACCCAATGCTGAATTTCTTTAAATTACACTATACTAGCTCTATTTAAATCATTGTTTAAATTGTATTAGAGCAGTTGTGATTAGCTGCATTCATCTTCTGAGTAATTTAAACCAGTTTTTCTTAACTCTTCACTGTAAACTCAATATATTGCTTCTTGACCAACAGCAATGGCCTAGTCCAGCAATTCCAACTCACAAATATCCCTGCTGACTGTTAATATTCATCAGGGACATCGTAACGTTTTTTATTAAAAGGAGTGCCATTAGATTGTATTTTGGTCACACCATACGCAAAACTCAAAAAGCTATACTTAAAAGCTTACTTTGTGACTAGATTAAAACCCAGAAGTGGAGTAGGAGGAGGAGAGTTGCCCCCTTCGCCCCTGGGGATGGGGCGATTCCCCCACACCACTTTCTTTCCGTCTGTCAGGGTATGGCAGGGACTGGAAATGCCATGGCAGAAGACTGGCAAGCAACAGGCCTCCCCATCTCTCATCTCCAGGGACTCTCTCCAATTTCTTTAAAACCTTAAACAAAGGCCTGTCCAAGTGTGCAAACAGAGGGAGCTTCCCCACACGGCGGGAAGAGCAAAGAGATGTCATCCCTCCCATGTATTTGCTTCAAAGCATTTTGAGAAACCCATCCTGTTTATGATCTGCATGATGTATCTGAACGCTGATTAGCTGCTGCTCCTTAGGGGATCTTTAAGTTGTTTGTGTTTAATGAAATGCTCCATCCTACCTGAGGACGTTATTCTATTAGACTGAAGCCAGCAAAAGATGGTCTATAAAAAAGGGATGCAGGCTTGGTAACAACTTGAAAATAAGAGATTAACAGTAATGAAGGATAGAAATTGTTCATGTAAGTCACCTGTATTTTAAAAAGATGTATAATTTAAGGAAAACACATATAACAACCTGTGCATTTATAGTGAGTATACCTATACATGTCAGCAACCCACGAGTATTGTATTCACAGTCTAATAAACATCTGTTATAAAATTATTCCTTTGAGCAATGGAATATTATGGATTACCTTAGTAATTAATGAAATTAATTAAAGGCACACTTAAAAGATTCAGATTAGGAGAAAGATGCATAAGAAGTTTTTCTCCAGCTAATTGAGATTATTTGAGTGCTGTGCTCTCGCGGCAGGAGATACGCCAACAGCTTCCCGCAGCTTTGTAAGACTCCGGGAAAGCAGACTCCGCTGGGAATTGCTGCACAAGCACCTCCTTGTGGCACCGAATCCTCAGAGCTGAAGCCGTAAAAGGGATGCTATCTGAAAATCTCTTGGGATTTTGCTTCACCTTCCTTGAGGGAAGTTCCCTGTAGATATATTTGTGGGAATCTGTTGAGGAGCAAATCTCCAGCAAGGAATTCATCTTACAGAGGGATTGCAGGACTGCTACCCTAAATCAAACATTTGTGCTACTCAGACTGTATATCTCTTCAAACTCTAAATGTCTTTCCCCATAATGCATGATCAGTGACTAATACAATGAGGACCTAATCTGGGAACTATCACAGTAAAAACATATACATATATATTAATATACAAACACAGCTGTCAATTCAAGAGATATGAACTCAGCACATCTCTGTATAAAACTCAGGATGATATAATTACTAATCTACATGACAGAAATCCTTAGGGACACATGACTTGAATGGTATTTCAGACATAGTGACCAGTGGTTCCCCAGGCTTTGGTTCATTGGAAAAAGGGTAGCAAATCTGCCCACAGGTACACAGTGATGCCACTGCTGTGGCCCAAACCGGCAGGGAAAGCAAATTAGCGTTCAATGGTCCTACAATGAAATTAATAAAAGTTATGGACCATTGCCACAGCTCAAGTATTGTCATTCTACCCTTAACATCTTTACTACGCAGCCTAATACAGTTTGAGAAATCCTTATATGTATCCCCACAGGGTATATGACGTGCAGATGACATCCTAAATGTCTTAGTTGATCACAAACAAAGGACGAACAACTTTTTGACAGTTATGATACACAAACTAGTGAAAATTAGGTTCTAGAAAGATAATCAGAAGGAAAAAAAAGTGTGATTTCGGTAGAATTCAAATATACTTTCTGACAAGTACTTAAGGTAAAAGTCACAGAGCAAAAGTTCACTCTCCACAGTGAGTGCAGAATTGCCTGTTAAAGCCTGACGCTTACTCATTTTTCTCAGAGGAATTTTTCCTTATTACTAGATGGAATAAAGAGTCTCCTCTTGTTTTGAAAGCTGAAACATTTTATTTGTGAGTACCCAGCTGTAACCCCACAGTGATTATGTGTCCGGTGGAAAGATATGGGCTAGCTCTATAAAAATTATGGTGATAATCACTTGCCTTTACATTACATACTAGATGATAAATTGAGATGCCAGGTAGATTTCTTTCCTCCGGGGAAAAAGAGAAATGAAAAACTTCTCAGTAAAGCAGGCAAAAATTGAACTATTTGCTTCCCAAATGAAAATTTCTTCCACTTCACAAAGAAATACTTCAATCTAGATGATTTAATGGGCTATAATAAGACACACTATATCTTCCCAGAAGAGATGAAGTGATAAGATAGTGATTTCCATGAAGGGTGGCAGGAGAAGCTTCCAGAACCCAAAAATGGGACAAGATCACTCTCCTGAGGTCACTGATTGGTTACACAAATGCTACTAAAAAAGATGAAGAGTATCTGAATAGCAGTATTGTCTAACCCAATATGAAGCAACCAGAACAAGAGCTAATATACGGGCTGAAAGGAAAAAAACCCCACCCCAAACCAAACCGTTTCTTTGATTTCAGTAATTTTATTCAGTCTCTGTCCATTATATCAATGCCAGTGAGAGAATATTCTTCAAAAGACTGGTTAACCTGGGCTTAACAGAGCCAAAAGCTTTGTAAGGTAAGAGGTGATTATAAAAAACCAGAAAGACGACAGTCAATACTGCCTTTTTAAAGCTTTTAAATGATCCTTACTTACACAGTTACAGAAGTTAGCTCAAAGCATATTTTTTCTGGTTTTTACTCCTAATGATTTCTTTTAACAGCAAAATAAAGCCTGTAAAAAGGGCTGTTCATGGTGATTCTATTAATAAGTCTGTACAAAGATGTCTTCTTTCCCCAGTCTGGCCTATATCTTTATTTCTGTTTAATAAATGAATACAACAAAATTGCAGGGCAAGAAACAGTGAAGAAAGTGTTGCAAGAAGTTTATATTGCCCTGCAGTCAATTTGCTGGTCAAAGTTGACAATAACGATTTAAAAAAAAAAAAAACCAAAACCAAACAAACAAACAAACTCTAAACCAACCTCCAACTTTGTCCAAAAAACCCGTCCACCCACTGGAGACAAAACTTAATGAATGAACACTATTAAATTAAAACAAGACATAGATATAAGTTTCCACTTCATCGAGGTAAGGTCATCTTGTACATCAACAATTCTCTGACATGCCTTAAACTGAAGACTCTGAAATTGAGACATCTGTCTGCATTGACTCAATGGAGTCATATGAAACACTTGGACAAAACTAACTAGTCACATACTGCTATGCCTTTTCCTTATTTCCAGAAATACATGCTATAAAGGCATCTATAGCATAAACACATTGAATTCTTTTTGTACATTCCTGTCTTGCGTAAGCAATACCTGTGCCTGTAACAATGAGGTTAATGTAACCACAGATTGGAAAGATTCTCTGTATAAGCACTGATTGGCAAGAATGGAAACTGGTACATTTAATGATCCCTCTATTAAAATATTGCTCAGATATTAAAAAAAGAAAAACACTGCTCTAGGCTTCAAATTTCAGCATGAACAGCTGATGTGGGCTGAATCCTTCTTAAATAGATATGATTATATTTCAATGTCTTTTGTGATTATGACAATTTTGACAAGATAATCATCTCCTTTGAACAGGACTTTTTAAGGTTTCGAGAAATAATGTAAGATTTATTTAATCTGTCAAATTATCTATAAACCCTGCTTTCAAAAGCAATCCTATGATCTCATTAAAATAATTACAGAAAATCTATGCCTGATATTATAAGTAACAAGTACCGGTATCACTGGTATATGAAGGAGAGAGCTAAAAGTACAGGAACTTGCAAGATTCAAAAGGTGACAGCATAGTTTTGTTCTCTTAAGATAGTCAACAGACGTTTCTGTGTTAAATATCCTGCACACTGGGTCAACTTTTGAACCACAGTCTTCAAAATGGAGGGAAAGGAAACAAGTCTGTAGCTATGCTAAAATTAAATAATCTGGATATGTATATTACAGCCTCATTTCTCTTTCTTTTCCTCACACTTTGTTGCCTCTTTTCTCTCACTGCTTTTGGGACAAAGCAAAAGCCAGTTCTACGCAGCCCAACAGTTACACAGAAAGAGAAGCACAGGTACAAGCAAAAATCAATAGGAAGCGTCTTTAAAAAAAATCTTTGCTAGAATTCTCTTTTCAGGAAGAGCATGAGAAAATAAAGGAGCGAAACCTGAGATGATGTCAAGAATGAGCAAAATTATGAATTTTAAACATCACATCAATTTTAATTGTATGTATTCGTGCTTCTTTTAGGGAAGGATAGGACTGAGCACAACTGGCAAGAAGGTTATGGTGTTTACTTTCCTCTGATGTAAATAGAGTAGGCAGGAGAAAGAGAACAGGAACAGCTCTGAGAGCTATACAAAAGAGTTGCTTCCTCTTAACTCCTGCTGCCATTGATTATAGCCTTACCCTAGTATCCAGCACTGCACTTGCAAAATTCAAGTGTCTTCTGTCTCTTACACTGGGGAAGTTACCCTCTTTTAATTGAAAACTCCTGCTCTTGGAGAGTAAAGGGTGAAGCAATCAACCAACGCAAGGTGACAATGCAGGCACACTTCTTATCAAGACACTTAAAGATGGAAAAACTTCGTATTATCTGAGAGAATGTTACCGATACAGAAGGTTTTCCACCTAAGCTACTTGAAAGACACAACGCTAACTCTTATGCCACCATGTCGGAGCATGACAGAACTGAAACCGCTACCTGTCAATAACATCACCAGACTAAGTCCCTGCACGACTCCCACTGATTGGCATTCTACGGTACAACTGCTCCAGCAGAAGTGGTCCCTATCGCTTGGTGATAATGAGGAGTCAATAGTCTACGAACAAACCTATTTCAAGTACAAAATGGCATTTTATTTACTGAGAAATCAAGCACTGTGTTTCTGAACAGCTATTTAATGCTACAAGGTTAGTTCTTTCAGAAGGCATTAAGAAAACTGCTCCAATACTTTATAAAGCTGAAGTACTAAACAAATATATAAATAACATGAGTTATTTAAATAACTGAATGGTTAACTGAAACAGGAGAAATCCAACAATCATTTTGTAAGAGGTTTTAAGTATAGAAGGCTATCTTCTCCAGAGAAGTTAACTGAAATTTAAAGACATGAAATTTAACTTCACATACTTTGTTTTCAAAATTCTTTTATACTTTTTTTTTTACTTTAGAGGGAAAAAAACAGCCAAAAAAATTACCCAGTGATAGTAAAGAAACACATGGACTTTTAAAATGTTTAGAAGCTGACTCACCAGTCTCTTTACAACTCTCAACAAAAGCTTCAGTTGTTGTGTATCTTTTTTGGACTTCAGTACTTCAGCAAAGCTGTCCATGTTTTCTGGAGACATACTCTCCTGACCGTTCCCTCCATACAGCTGAACCAGCAATGATAAGCACTGTGAGGCACTCACAAATATTTCAGTATCTTCACTGGGAAGCTAAAAATCAACAAACAAAAATCAAATTCCAATTTCAGAAAAAATGCATATCACTGGGGAGTTGGAAGAGTATTAACATTTCCATTGTGCCAGGAAAGAATCATCTCCGGTTGACTGACTCAAAATTCCATTAAACTAAGCTTAATAAAATGTTGAAAATATAATTAAAATATATCTGTTCTTAAGCAGCATTATAACAATGTCTCTGCTATGATTCTATCAATAGCCTATCTACAGCAACAATATAAAAGCACTGAAAATGTTCCTCCCAACTCTGTTATTCAGAGAGTATATTTTGCTTTAAATAGAAGTAGTAATAGCAGAAAGTATCATTATAGCCATGATGTCTAATCTTCTATGTAATGCACACCATAAAACTTCATCTAATTATTTCTAAATCAAGTCTATGGCTTCTGGTTGAGGCAGAGTACAGGCTATCTAGCCATTGAATGGGTTTTAAGTAGTCACATTAGGAGGTACATTTTGTAGATTTTAAATATTTTTCCTGAATTCCAGCTTTTCTGCACTCCTTTGAAGAGCAGACCCTGGAGCAGGCCCTACCAATGGGATGGAAAAACTCTTTCCTGGGAAGCAAAATTATGGAAAAGATTTGGCGGCATGGCTAATAATAATCTTTAAACCAGCTTCTGATAGTATGACAACATTATCAAAATGATTTATATCTTTCTTGAAAGTACAATCTGGAGACAATGAGTAAAGATATTCTATTATACTTGTATTTGGCACCGTTGGAATGACAACAGGAATGCAATGCCTAGTTTTAGCGCGCACAGTTCACAGAAGCTAGTGAAAAACATCATAGAGGATTCTTGGGAACAGGCAAGAGGATGACAGATTGGAAAACATAACAGCAAAGGAAGAAATTCAATGTCTATAGATTATCAAAGGCAGGGTTAAAGGGCACTTGATCATATTCTCTTGGCTATATGTGAGAAAAAGCAGGCTGAGGGTAGGTTAATTCCTTTACCTGAAAAAGGACCGGTAAGAGACAATAGCTCAAAACTTTATCTAAAGCAATTCAGATTAAAAGGAAGATAATACTTTGATTTCTTTTTTTCTTTCTTTAATAAGAGCGATTAATCGCTGAAACATCTTTCTTAGAACTGAGACAGACTCTCCATCACAAGTAATTTATATATCACAAAAATATTTTTTTCCTTAAAAAAATAACAAAACCCTTTACTATCATGAGGAGTTAATTTAGGAAAGTCCTATGACTTGTGTTATATAAGATCCTAGACTAAGGGATTACAATAGCCTTTTCTCATCTTATGATCTATGAACTGAACAAAAGATACTGGTGGTGTTCTTAACCAATAAGGTATAGAAGTGTAAAAACACCTTATCACTCCTACTCAGTTTTTTAGTTCTGAAAGTACTATTTAAATACAAAGCAGCTAGATTAAAGTACAGTTAACAGACTATCCTTACTGGCAATACAAAGGAAATAATTTTTATAATCTGTCCAACCATTTATATAATATGGCCAACCATTTCAATAATGATTACTTATTTAACCTGCAGTATGAACTTCCCAAGTTTTTTCATTTTAAGGAAAATCCACACAGTTACTTTAAAGCAATCTGTGAACATATCATCAGACATATACTCCTCAGATATTCGAGCAGCAATTCCCCAAGGATCTGCATGCAAATACAATCCTGTTTTCCATTAGTTTCAGAGAGCTGGCTGTTTAAAACAGACTGAACTGAGATGTAAGCTCTGAATACATAGCCCCAAGACATATCACATTCTATTTGACCTAATGCTATGAAAGTGACAGGACCACAGCAGCTATTTCTTCCACAGTTTTGCTGTATGTTTTTTCTTCATTCCAATCTAACTGCCATGTATTTGATTGTTTCCTTTCCAACATCCATAATTATCTAATAACATCATCAACATAAATAGCAAGGCTAAAAAGGAGGAAAAGCTACAAATAGTAACAACCTTTATAGCTCCATTTATATCTTCAATCCTTATACCAAGTAAAAAAAAAAATTCCACTGATCTCAGCGGGGGCTTTGAGCCAACTTGTATATCCTTCACTGAAAAAAAAAAAAAGCCTATGAGATAAAGGAAGGAAGAATTAAACTACTTGAAGATATCTCTCTCATCCCTTTCAAAAGCAGCACTTTAACTTACAGCTTGTTACTAGATCACTGTCGACAGGTGTATCAACCACTCCCTGAAGAAAATCGCACTACAAGAACTATATTCAATTTTCAAACATTGTTTGTTGGCTGACCAAAAATAAAAAAAAAAAAAAAAACCAGTGAACATTTGGACAGACATGTCCTTGCCCTGGCGTTGCAGTGGAGGCTAGTTCCCTGGGCACAAAATCCCATGTGCGATCAGTAATCACAACAGCCATACTTGGAAATGAGACTGTTCCCAAGGTCTGTTTCTGAGATATTCACTAAATACCACAGGAGCGGAAAGGTGTCAGTCTCTGTAGAGAACTGCCCCTACAGCAACCTTGTGTGAAGAAATAGGGAAAGCACCATGTCCTTGGCAGTTCTTCCTGACACCAGGAGGGTACATGGCTTTCAAGGAAGCAAATGAGCATTATTCCCAAGCCAGGCTGTCTTCAGCAGGACTCCCCAGTTAGCAAGACAATGGAATGTTTCGCCCTAGGTGAAAAGGAGCTGGGCTTGGGCCAATGGCTTTGCTTATCTCCTCCTGGCACACCCAACCTCTTATCACTGTTGCTGCTGTTCTTTGTCCCCCAACAAGAGAAAAGAAGATCCTGAAATCTCTGTCCAATGTCTTGGTATCGGATAGGCTCACTTTTCGCAGCATATCAAACTTTCAGTGACCATCCTCCAAACTTAGCCACCAGTATCACTCCAGGGTTCATGGTACTTGCCAGCCATGACATCACCCTATTCACCCACAAATGCCAATGAAGTCCTTCATCCTCTGTTGTACTGTAGGCTCTTCTGCTCCTCTGCTTCACCGGAGTGCCTTTGAGCTTCAGTGTTATCTAGAGTTTGGGGAACAAGTTGCTGTCATCCTGGAAGATTGCAGGGTGAAACAATAATATCAGCATAGGTCTTGGATGAATAGGAAAACAAGCTGGGAATAGGAAGGACCATATTTACTCTAGAGGGGATGAGAACCATTGGCCTACAGTCTAACCCATCAATGATTAAGGTGGAAGAGGAACTCCCTATTTAAGTATGTCCACATCAGTGTTTTTCTATAACTCTCACCTTTTTCCTGTTTCACGACTGACAAATAGTGATTTAGATGTCAAATGCCATAAGTTGGTAACCTGAAATTTAACATTGGCTGCCAGTGTTAGTACTGGTTATGAAGAGTAGGGGATCTGAAGAAAATAACTGGTATGAACAAAAGCAATGCCAGTAAATATCTGCAAATACAGAAAACCAAGGAATGAAAATTCAGCTTTCAAGTAAATAGTATCTCATGTCTAATGAAAACAGAAAAGCTAGATTTAGGCTGCTAGGCAATGAATATAGATGGACAGCTCATCTCTTAATCAGCTGGAACAATGTTGTGATTATTTTTCCAATCGTAACAATTCCATTTGAAATGAAGAAGTATATTTCAAGTCTTTGAAATGCACTTACAGTTTTTCATGAGAGCAGCTCCTTAAGTTTTTATTCTTTCAGGTGAGGAGAAACCCATGGAAAACTAGAGTTCTAACACTTTAAGAAAATATCTGCCCCTTAATATTTCATAATTACATGAAAAAACTCTAGTGGCCTTTCGTTTCTTTTTGCTTTATCAGTCTTAGAGGGGATTATGAATTTAGCCTTTCAGCAAGGTAGAAATGTAGTACTCCTTCTCCTTGCAGCTGTTAATATTCTGGGCTAGTGCACAGCTTGAAGAAAATCCAGCACCTTAAAATAAATTACTGAACAGCTAAAGTAATAATTTTTGCCATTCTCTAACTCGGAACTGTAGATTTATTTTTCACTTCAAAATTTTAAAATAATGCCTCATGACATGACTTTTGTGCAGTGAAGATTGTGTATTACTTTTTACTTAATTTTTATGGCCACGTTATAACTTCCTGTAAACAGACTCATAACATAAAATTCTACTTCTTTTCCCTTCTAGATAGAACCTGCTCTGTGTGTGTTAAGGTTAATGTGGTGAAGAACAGGAAGTTTCTTGTTATTACATACCTATATTTCTGCAGTCTGTTGTCAAAAATGCCTTCATTTTGAAGCGAGATGCAGCGTGTTCCTGAATTGCAAACCATTGCAAGAAACGTGTGATCATCTGAGCTGAAGTGGCAGTTATCACACTGTTGGAGTTGCTACAGCATCTAATTTTAGAGCTACAATGAAACTGTCTGGATTACCCAGAGGGGACACTATTTCAGTGCATTAATGAGGTTATACACAAAGAGAGTTTATTACAATATGAGATAGATGTTCATTAGATCAGTAATGTGATTACAGAATGTGCTGTAAAGGAAGCACCATTGGGAACTATAGGGAAGATGATTTTGCAAACATTAAACAAAATGTAAAAGCAAAACATCATTATTAAATCTCCTAACTTTACTATGGTAGTCTTATTAGTAAATATGCACAGTTTTAAGTGAAAAAAAAAATAAATTACATTTTGGCTTAGGGCAAAATTGTCATCATCCTACCTAAAGGAAAATATTTTAAAACCCAATATATTTTCAGTTCATTTTAATCTACCTTAATTGCTGAGAAACTAAAAACCCATTCTGAAATTCTGTGCTTGTGACAATATATTCTTATTTCCTCTGGTGCGTTTTTGTTTGGGTTTTTTTTGTGGGTTTGTTTGTTTCTTTTTTTAGGGTAGCTCTGTAGAAGAGAATTCTTCAAATTTAATTTGTAGATAACATTTCAAATACAGTAACAGCAATACATTATACAGGAATGTGTACAGGAAATAAACATATGTCTTTCCACTCTGACCACAGAACTGCCTGTATTCCTAAGAAACGTGAAATAAAATTCTACAGGGTTATCATTCTTCTACAGTCATTTTCATTATTCAGTGGAAAATACCTTCACGTGCTCTGAAACCAAAGTCAGGGCACAGCCTTACAGCCAGAGCAATGTAGAGACAGAAAGGACCTAGAAGAGGTCATCTCATTCATCCACGTGCACTGAGGCTTCCTATTTGTCCTCTCAGGTTTGCCTGTGATTAACTGGTCTTTCAACAGTAATATACAGAGTACAGTAATCGAGCACAAATTTTACCAGTAATACTATAATGAAGGAGCCTTCCACCAGGAGACAAGAAAGGTTCTCTCCCAGCAATCTGGTAGGCTGCAGAAAAGACTGGAAGATCTGTACTTTGGATCTAAATCCAGGATCTACAGAGAAATGAAACTCCTTCTTATAGGTACTGGCAGGGTTTCTGAAAGTTTCTGAAAAGTTTCTAAAAATCCATACTGAAGTGATTTCAAAAGCAAGTAAACAATTTTTTTTTTTCAGTATAACAATACATCAAAAAGTAGAAGGTATTTTAGGTCATCTATAATTGCTGCAAGTTGCAGTATAATAATCAAATTACATTTATGTTCAAGCA
>VYZV01015299.1:3426-16018 GCA_013401275.1 Pandion haliaetus | reverse complement strand
AATTGACATATCAGAAAAAATATAATGCATCTCAAGGCAACACCGATTCAATTCAGAATCTTTCTCTCTTTCAAATACAAAGCGACTGAGTTCATTATATTTGATCTTAATCTTTTGCTTTCAGAGTTTCATAAGGAATGAAAGATACTTTGTTCCTCACCAAGAACATAATTATGTTTGTAAACTACCTGCTTTTAAGCTGGCAATTAGCCATACTGTGACTTGGGTGCACATATGTAGTAACATTGTAGTATATCAGTATGTTAGATTCTAGTCCCCATGACTGTTAAAAACGACTGTAATACTTCACTGATTTCACAGAAGTAAAAGGACTGCTTTTACAAGTTCTCCTTTAAAAGTAATGGTATATATTTTTACAAACATCAGTAAAAGATTAAAATGAGATATTGTAGATGACAATATATAATTACACAATTCAGCGTTTAAGAGGAGTCAAATCTGTGGGGTGTTGAACTATTTTGGCTTTGAAAGATGCCCCATCAATTAACTAAACTTCCATGAAATATTTTCCTCCCCTATTCATCACCCTTAATACTTTCTTCAGGAAATTAAATACAAACCCATTCATTTAGAATACAGTTACGGGTCAGGATCAGTAAGACCTGCACTCTTCTTCTATCTCACATCTTCTGTGTTTTTATGATTACTAGCATTAATCTTTCACAACAGTTTGACTGAGGGACTACAGCTCAGTCTAAGCTTTGAATTTCCTGCAGTTTTGTCTGCACAAACCAAACTCTCAAAATTATATCAGTCTAATCTCACACATTTAATTTCCTTCTTCTTTTTTAAAGTACAATTTCTGCCGCAGTTCTGAACACTTCATACAAAATAGATAGCATGCTGAAACACATTTAAGTGATGTCACCAATACCCACCAAGAAGAAAAAAAAACAGACATAATTCTATGTCCACCCAATACAAAACTTGTGGTTATTCTATGCCTTTTTTCACTAGGCTAAATTAGAATAAACCTAAGAAAACAGTCCAGTAAGAGCTGGTCCCCATCAAAGCGATGTCTGCAAAATTGCCTGCAGGGATATGTCCAAATACACTCTGTTTCTCCCTGTGTATGACCACAAAACCCACAGCCACATCAAAACGAATGAGTCACCCGATTCCTTCTAGATGGCTTACATAGAACTCTTAAGACAGTGACTTGGAGAGTAACGCTGAGAAGGCCACTTTCAAATGAAGACATTGTATGGGTTAACATCAAGACTTTTTCGGCACTAGTCCTCTCTGCATTTATAGGACTAAGTAGGGAATGACTAGTAGTGAATGAAACCACAGGATCCGTGACTGATCTGCAATCCTTTCCCGTTCAGCTTTGAAGAGAACAACTTGTTTATTCCTTTGACTGTACCAGCCTGAGTCTCACAACTGCCTCATTTCTGCTGTTTGGTGAACAGGGAGGTGAACCAAACGCTCAACCTTCTCCCCACCCATTGAGACATGAATAATACAATCACCTAGATTTTATTCTCTTGAAGTATTTACATTTTAAGGGTATGTGTATTAGCAAACCTGCCCCCAAATACCTGAAATACACCAGAATATTCACATTTACTTAGTTAACTAAAACATCGGAAGTAGTGGATTTCATATAGGTAGATACATGCTCACACAGAGTTACATGTACAAAGATAGGAATGTTAAAGTTGGGAATTCTGGGGGAAAAAAAACCACTTTTCCTGGACCTAAAATACCTTTGGAAAATTTAACACATCAAATCTTTATTATAAAGACATCTAAAATAAAACACTGGTGCAAAATGTTCCCTAACACGCTACATGATTCATACAGAAACCTGATAAACACTTGGTTCCACAGATAAAAAAATAAAACAGACTGACCTCTTGGCCAAGTAAATACAGTTCCAGACATGTTCTTTAAAACACTGTGTTGTGTCACAACAAAATGAAAATTGGAGGCCACAACTGTAGACATGTAAATATACTCCTTGCTTACACCACAAGACAAAATAGACATTCTTTGTCCTCAGAAGAGAAAGTTGGGAAGATGGTGTAACTTACAGTGACCATGACAAAATGCAACAGAAGTTTAACAGCCTTAGCCACTGGCACTGTAACCAGTTTACTCAAAAGGTAGCTATTAAGATCAAGACCGACATGTCTTAGCATTCCAAAAATTGAACACCAAAACAGATAGTCCGAAAAAAGAGGATGCAATTGTTAAAAAAAGGAAACTGTATTCATAATTCAGTAAATCATAATATAAAAATTGCATATGGATCTCTAAGTTTCAGAAGATACATTGAAGGTTTGCTCCCAAATTTTACAACTGAGTCGAGAACCACATTCTTAATTTCCAATACAGCCTACACCAATATTTATCTTTAAAAACTTCAAACAATATATTTCTGAGTCATATTTAACAGACACAAGTTTCTTATACAGTAATTCTCAACTCTTCATTAGAAAGTAAAATAGGCTCCGATTCAAAAGGCACACCCTACGTACTCCTGAACTTTGGAAGTGGTGGACCTGAATGTGAATTCTGTATCGTAGAGGAGAGCTAAACCCAGTTAAATCGAGGACGATTGTTCTACTGAGAAAAGCTACATATTTTTAAGTATTCTGGTACTTCCAAGTATGTTGGCAATAGTCCACTTTCTCAAGAGAAAAGCGTTAGTGATGGTTTACATGGGTTAAAGTAATGCATCATATTTTCTTTCAGCTAGGCAGTAAGTAAAAACTTACTATTTAACTTATTAGAGATTTTTTTATCACTCTTAATTTGCAAATTTCAGCAAACAATTACAATATATCACATCATATTGTTTATACCTATAGTTATAGTTTAAATTTATTACAATACTTCACAGTGCACTAGTCATGCCTTATATTTATCTGTAAAAGGAGGATCTTCAAAATATCAAGCCTCAGTACAGTTCTCTGCTATTCAAATTTTGCAGAAAAACAAGGCAAAACTTGGATTTTGTATTAGAATTATTGTGTTTATAAATTAACATAACTGGAATTAAACAAAGAACCTGTTCTAATTGCAGTCCAAGATGCATAATTTGTATTAAAAGGATTGCATCCAAAATTCCTAGCCACAGTTTTACAGCATTTGAGAAACCTAGCGCTCACAGTAGAGTATTTCTCCTGCCCAGAGACCCCTGCAATGAACTGAACACATCACTAATAGTGCTTTATGAATGTGGACTGTGATGACTATGCTTGTATTTTACAAATCTTTTCAAAAGATAAAAGGAGTCTTTTGGCCCGTGATACAGCTAATCGGACAGAATGTGCCATGATACCTTCTGGAATGAAAGCTGAGAGGAGATATTTTATTCTCACCTATTAGCAAGATGGATAAAGGAAAAGAAATCTTCGCTTCCAAATCATACGAAACATCAAAGGACAGCCTAGGAAGCAATCTTCTAGGCAATCCTTTCATGCCTACCAGCAATTAGAGCATTCAACAGACCTGTCTGCTTCCAGCCGAAGAAAACGTTAGAGCAGGTGCACTTCCTCCGAACAATGCCACCGCGCAGCCAAGCAGCCAGCAGCAAAACCCTCAGCCCGGCAAAAAGGTTTCGCTTTGTTCCTTTCTACAACGCTGCTCTCTGGAGAGCCGTTTTTTTCATTTGTATCGCACCTACACAAGTGACTCCCCAGGGATATTACCAAATATATATTCACTAGACTTTTCTTCCTTCTTTTACTTACAGAGTGGACCACTTTAGGGTTTTTGCGCACACCCCCACCCCCTTTTTAAAAAAAAAAAAAAAAAAAAAAAAACCAAAAAAACCCCAAAACAACTCCGTATAATAACGTATTAGGAACGAGAAATGATATCACCAGACTAACTAGAAAACATATTTCATAATCTTTTTAATGTTAATGATAAAAACTAAAAAATATTGCCAAGAAGAAACACAGGACTGTAGTCTGATAGGTTTTTTCACACAAGAATTAGCTCCTCAGTACCTGAGCACCTAAGGTAATCCATCATGTCGTAAAGATTCTTCATTAAACCCTACTTACGTACATAAACCTGGGACTTAATTTGCATTGTTTGCATCACAGCTCTACTACTCAAGGTCTCCTGTTTTGAACAACTGAAAACAGGCAACATAGAGCAAATGGTGTCTTTAGGGCAATGGCATTTTTAAGAGAGACTCATTACTTTTATTGTTATTTTTATTTGTTACTGGTTATGTTTTAGGAACTGTTTGTCTTAGTACTATAATATTATTGAGGGAAAAATAAACTAGGATAGAAAATTAGATCACCACTGATTTCAAGATTTGGTGAGTTATGAACGTCAGATCAAGTGGAAAGAAAATGATAGGGCTGTTGAACACATCAATTCTATGACTGCTGCCCTGAAAATTATTCTCTAGTCTGATCTTAAACAATGAATAGCATCTAAAAAAGAAAATTTTGCACATATTAGATAGTATATTCCTGGTACCGGGATAGTGACTGGACATTTTGTGACTGAATAAAGAATCACTAGGTTTGAGGAACAAAAATCTCCTTTGAATTTGTCACAATGCAGCAGTCAAGGCTCTCCACAGCTTCCCTTTGTGGGAAGAGTCTGTGGCTCAGCTTTTCCTACCCACATGGCAGGTAATGATGCCCAAGCAGGCAGTCCTGCCCTCTCATGCAAGAAAACGGATGTGGTAAGGATTATGACAACCAGGGAAGAAAAGCCAGTTATGACCTTTGCTAGCTGGGAAGTACTACGTTATCTTGAGTGTGGATGCCTGAGAGGAATACAGACCTGACATTCTCAGTGGCAAGACTTTTCTGCTTTGAGTCAGTCAAAGCACGACATAGCTCTACTTCACTTTTTCAGGACTGGCAAGGTTTAGCTGTTACTGTTAGAAGGCAGTTCATAGGTGGCATCTTTCACTTGTGAAAAAAAAGAGCGCAGAACTGATGACTCCCCAGGGAACCACGTCAAACTCTTCTCAGCCAAAGAGAATCCTGCCAACACAGAAATTTACTTTCTTCTAAAATGTAATCTATGGAACAAACATGTAGGTGATTAAGACCAACAGGGGTATAGAACAGCCAACTAAAAGATAGAAAACCGAGTGGATTCTCTCATTAAAAATAAAAAAATTATCTAAGTGTGATAAAAGATAGTAAAAATGCCACTTGAAAAATTTAGGAATAATAAAATCATATACTGTTGAATATGCTTGACTGGTCAATACAAAAATAGTAAAATATAACAAATTATACCAACTAGGCTAGACTGTGGTTGTTCTATATGAAAAGATGTGGTTAGAATGACATACACAGAAGAGAAATATTTCTGAAAGGATAATCACTGATCGCTTGGGAGTTCCTGATTTGCTGCTGCTTTTGAAAATGAAAAAAGAAAAAAAAAAAAAAAGGGGGGAAAAAAAAAGAAAAAAAAAAAAAACCCCAGAGGGTCCCATCTTAGAATCTTGAAATTTTGTCACAGAAACCTTAACAAGTAAATTCAAGTTTTTGTGTCAGATTGACTCAACCATACTATAATTAATTCAGGAAAGATATCCAAGCCGTCTGAAACTAAGTTCACTGCACAGGTGGGTACATGGCATCAAAGTTTTGAAGGCAGAGCATTTTGTTCTAGACAAGATTTACTGAGATGGTCCTTGTTCCTAGGAGTGTAACTCATTGAGCATGAACACAAACTTGTTCAACAGGGATAGAATGAAGGATCAGAAGATAACAAAAAAATCCACAATTTTTATGAGCAAATACTACATAACTATGGACTGTAATGATGTTCAGGGAGTCTGTTCACGGGGTTGATAAGACATTAATAGTGTCTCATTTCAGGAGTCAGGTTCGATTTGTTTGGATGCCATGCTGTTGGCACCAGAGCCTCTAGAAATGCTATCTGCTTCTTACGTTCTGTAAGTAGCTGAGAATAATTGGACATTTACTACAAAAAGATAAGTGAAAAACATAACAGAAAAGTAGGATCCACTGAAGAGCTACACACGAACTTCAAATGTTCATATCAGGTGGCTTATGAGACTGGACATAAGAAACATCTTTTTTTAAAATTATTTATTCAAATTAAACTTTTGCTCTTCAGAGATGTAATTTAGTACCCAGCAGTGTCATAAGACTTGCTGCCAGTTCTGTCACTAATGCATATGTTATGTCCATCACAAACAGGCTGCTTTTTTGTTAATTGGGGAGCATAAGGCCCTTGATGCATGTAAAATCAAGTGCTATCATCCCAAGAGGTAACTGACCATACAGTAGAGTACAATGCTAAGGCTGCCTGACAGACATTGATTTTGTAAACAGCTTTGTTGACAGCAAACACTAGTTCTTCCCAGGTGTTTGCTAGTGATCAATTGTTGGAGGTTATCACGCTTACAATTGTGCGTGAGACGGAGAGGATGTGAGTACTCCCTAGTCTCCCCTGACAAGCCGTGCTAGGCTGCTTTGAACCATTCAAAGGGGTAGCCTGCATTAACCCATCTGATTTTGCTTGAAGCAGACTCACATACTCAAATGACCCTTCTGGCTGCAAGGCCTGGGGAGCGATGGAGGTAATACAGTGACTTCATGGGGTGTACGTTTCAAATATTTCTGTCCCCAGTTATGCACATATTAAACAGCTAACTTGCATTCTTTTCATATTGATTTAAGCATTTTTGTTGATACAGGCTTTCAATATGTCAATTGTGCAGTACTTGCAAGCACAACCTTCCATCACAAAAAAAAGTATCAAATAAACCAAAACTGTAATAAGATAGAATCACATTGTCTGGATTGACTATTATTAAGCAAACTCTACAGCAGCTTTTCCGTTAGATATTTTTCCCCATGTGTCAGAGATACATTAGAGCTCATAGTCCATTTTATAAAGCACAGTAATTCTACAGAATGCTATACTTCAAGTCAGATCCCAATACACCCTATTTCATTCCTCACAAGGTGTCAACTAAAATAAAATCTCTTGGTTTTGTCAGACAGAAGCTAGATAACGCTTAGGAGATTTTGCAAACAGCAGGTTTTAATGATCTGCATGAGATACAAGAATATCTAACATGACACCTTACTCTTTGAGAGACAACAGTCTTTAAAACCTCCTTTAAAACTAGCCCGAGATATCAGCGGATGTTGCTTCACAGCTACATGGAAGAACCTCTGCTTGCATGTTGTGAATTAATATATAGCGTATGCTTTTTTGAAAAACAAAGGCTGCATGAAGTCCTCAAATTAATGGCAAAAACTAGACAAAAAGTTCTTCACCAGATCAAAATCTGTTATTTTTGTTAGATGAGGAATTCTTTGCATTCAGCAAGATTCAGAGTTACTAAAGATTCAATAAAGATGTTTGACTTACTGCTCAGAAAGATCAAGCCTGCAACAATTACCACGTGACAAAATACAGGGGGAGTTTATATCCTGGGTTTAATTTAGAACCAGAAATTCTTCTAAAGAGATTGCTACTTTAATAATAGACTTCCTGTCACACAAGATTAAATCCTGTTTATCTACTTCAAATATCTCAACGTGCTTCTGCTTTGGCATCAACTTTCCCTTCCACCAAAATCCTTGAGAGACCGCATTCAAACTTTGAGAGCTGCCTTTTTGACAAAACCTGTACAGACCAGATATGAACAGCCTCAGAATGCAGATACAGCCCTAAAGTGTTGTCACAAATTGACAGCATTCAACAGCTTTGAATGACGTTACCAGCACTAATTGCTCTAGCTAGGCCTTCAAGAGTCCCTGGACTGAGAGTGATAAGGACCAATGAACCTTGGCTTCAGAAAATTCGCTGAAGTTTTCAAACTGCAGAAAAAACCCCCACAGCTGACTGTTGTTCCCACATATATTCAGCAAAAAATAAGGATAAAAACTCTATACATTCCCCTGTTGAAGAGTTATGCTCTGTAAGAAAAGATATTCAACATCTGTTCCCACTCCTCTTGGTCTATTTACATCAGTCTTTCATAGGATGAAAACTGACAGAGTACAAATGCTTGGATTTCCCAGTGACAGTCTTTTACAATTGTTACAACCAGACCAAAGAAGAAAGACAAAGGCTAGAGTATCCAGTAAGCGGAACTTGCTGCTGGGTATTACAGCAAAACTGAATCTATGCCACAGTTTCCTGTAACAGCCTGCGATATTCACCAATTAAGTTTACAACAGAAATGAAAGCTGACAACTAGTAATTGCAGCTGTCCAAGGTGGTCTGGGTGTATTTACACTTACATGATTAAAGGGCTTAAACAGAGGTCAGGATGTCACATGATAGTAAATCTGGTTTTGCAGCTATGACCAGGTTAAAATCTGTTGCCTTAAACCTACTCTGCTAGGTCAACTGTTTTCTGTATAAGTGTTAGGATAATGTTGACCAGCAGACCCTCTAATTTGCTATCATCTGGCCATACCAATAATGCCACATTTGATTAAACCTCTAAAATCTAACCACAGACTTTTCACCTCAGGTGTTGTTATCCTTCTTATTAAGTGGCTCAGGCATATGTCTTGTTTTGTTTCCATGGATGCTTGTTCTACTTTGACCTATCCATGATTTTCAACCTTACCACTAGGATCTTTGAGCTGGAACCCATCACACTGTGATCATGCTGTCACCTCAGGCTGTACCAAAAGTGCCTTACCCAATACTCATCATCAGTACAACCTAGACCAACATAGCCTTCATTTTCTGTCAGCACAGCTACCTGATCCCAACTATCTTGGCTTCAAATGACTGCACTGAGCTAAGTTAGCTGGTACTACAGCTCATTTAATTTAATCAAGAGGCAATCCTGGCTCTGAAAGAACTGTAGGCCTGTGTGTGTTTGAATACTGTGTTCCATACCCTGTGTCCCCTATCTCAACAGGACCCATGCGATATGAGCATGGGTCTACTGACACTGGCTCGTGGACAGCCTGTACATTTTCTATGCAGGTAGCTGTTGCTGGGAGTAGTGGAGCCTGTGTATATGGTAACAGATTGGCTGAGACCTTTAGGGAAACTTCTGCGTAAGCACTGGAAGGAGATCACATAGAATGGTTTGGTCTACTAGGCTATCATGGCCCAAGCCACCCAGTTTTGAAACAAAAACAGCGAACTATACCACTCTCCTCAACAACAACCTGAACTGGATCCTGCTGCAGATCTGATGCTTTCACTGAGAATCTGGATTCTGCTTTGCTCAAGGGCAACCAATTTCTTCAGAAGTGAAAAAGACATTAAGAACATTGATACAACTACAGTGAGAGATGTGGCCACCACAGAACAGACAAGAGGGATTTAGAGAGCCAGGATTTTTTTGTTAAGCGGTGTGAAGACATGCAACAAAACAGCAAAAGAAACAGTACACAAGCCCTGTTTTAGTGCCTGTGCTGGTTTTGGCTGGGACGGAGTTAAATTTCTTCATAGCAGCTAGTCTGGAAATATGTTTTGGATTTGTGCTGAAAATAGTGTTGATAGCACACTGGTGTTTTAAGTGCTACTGAGCAGGGCTTACACAGCATCAAGGCCTTTTCTGCTCCTCACACCACCCCGCCAGCAAGGAGGCTGGGGGTGCACAAGAAGTTGGGAGGGGACAGAGCTGGCACAGCTGACCCCAACTGACCCAAGGGATAATCCAGACCATATGACATCACGCTCAACAATAAAACCGGAAGGGATGTTGGCAGGGGGGACTGCTGTTCCCAGACTGGCTGGGCATTGGTTGGTTGGTGGTGGGCAATTGTTTTCATTTGCATCACTTGTCCTTCTTGTTTTGTTGGGTTTTCCTCTTTTCCTTACAATTCTTTTTATTCTTATTATTATCTCTCTTTAAACTCTTTTTGCCTCAAACCACGAGTTTCTCACTTTTACCCTTCCAATTCTCCCCCCATCCCACTGGGGCAGGGGGGAGTAAGCGAGTGGCTGTGTTGTGTTTAGTTGCCAGCCAGGGTTAAACCATGACAGTACCTTTTTCTTTTTCTCTACCGTGCCTGCTCTGCTGACCATAAGTGTTTATTCGGCATTAATGTACTATGGGGTCCCAGTAACTTTACAAACGTGCTCCAACACAGGCAGCCTCCACCACCCTGGCGCAGGGTGTGCTTCATGCATCCCTTATGTGCCTTAGGCACTACCACTATGCACCTACATTTCTCTTCCAGCCCTGCTTATGCCCAGACCAGTGACTCTAGAAAGCAAGTTCAGGCAAAGAAATTAAGTTCCATCTTTTCGTTTGACAAGATAAACAATGGTGGTGGGGGGAAACGGGGGAGCTTGCAATGAAGGGCTCATGTTCCTTTGTTCCTCCCCCACATTATCTCAAGTGAAGAAAGAAACATCAAGGATGACAAAATTTAACAGTAGCTTGAAACAACAAAGTAATATCCCCAGCATTTTCTAAGATAATGTGCTCTGCAACAGATTCTACACAGGTCACTGCTTCCATCTAGGATTCAGGATTGCAATAGATATCCTACAGAATGGTGGCATCAGGGTATATTTGATAGGGTTTCCCTCTGTTTTTGTGAAGAAACACTTCTTCTGGTTCAGAGAAATGCTAGTATGTCAAACAGCTTTAGGGATGCCCAATGAGTTTCAATACAGCAGCACACACTTTTCCAGATGGAACCAACATGCAGTTGCTACTTGTAAATAGCTGAGATCTGCTCAAAATTTTGGCTCTGCTCTGTTTGAAGAAGGGTTGTCCTTTGCCTTTGTTCATCAACATTTTTAGAGAGAGAGAACTGACCAGGCTTAATGAAGATTGTGCTTTAAGGCAGAGGGACTTTGGAAGTAGGCTACAAAAAGTGAAGTCTGGATCTAGTGACTCTGGTTCTATGCCAAGTAAAAGCAGCTCTGAGGGGAAGGCCCGAGGAATTAAGACCTGCGAAACTGAACTGTCAACAAATTATGTGAGAACTGGAGAGAAACTGCAACAAGTAGACACCAGAAATCAGAGATGTATACAATTAAGTTTTCAAGACAAGCAATTTCACAGCAAGTAGGGTTCAAGCATTTTGCACAACTTGGCCTGCCAGAATACTGCACTGAACTGGGATAGTGGGCTACAATTCAGCCTGGGAGACTGGGCATCACAGGCAGCACCAACACTGGCCAGTGTGATGGATCTGAATTAGGAAGTTATCGCCAAGAGCTGTCAGTTACCACTTTCTGGATGTGTTACTGTAGCTGGTTACAAGCATGACCGTATGCACACCTTTCGTGAATACAGGTTTTCTTGCAGGAGGCTAGGCAGAGGCCACAGTCAGTCCTCACACTCAGTCCTGCCTGAGTATCTCTGTATCCAGGCTGATCCCGTAATGCACAGACCCAGTCTGAGTGACTGCCCGACCCATAGCCTAGGCAGGCAAAATCTTGTTCTTTCCGTATCTTCCGTCAAAACCCCGAAACCTGCCTTGATAATCTGTGCCTTTGGGTATTGTATCTGCCTTTTCCTTATCTTGCTTACAACTTTTCCACACAGTAGAGACAAAATACTGCCTCTAAATTAATCTTGTGTTGCTGTTTGAAGCACATGCTCTCTGAACTCAACAACATTCAATGTAATTTCTGAAGAAAATGCATAGTAAGTAACAGTTCGAGCATGTTTTTCTTGTAAGGTAAGTAAGGGCATAAACCCATGCTTCATGTCATTCTGGGTTGGGTGGTGGGATCAAAATATACAATATCTGTATTTATTCAGCAAAAACGTGTATTGGAGAGACTGTTGAGCCATCATGGATAACTTTACTGTTTTTTCAATCCTTATATAATACCTACAGTAGCAGTAGTTTTGTTGTCATCCAGGGAAATAAGTCACGTTTCATGGCTGTATCGTTGACTAAAAAGCTATATGTCACAATCTGGGAACGTTAGCTAGGAAACATGATCTTTTAAAAGTGTGGATAAATCCATTAACAACACTTTACTGGATTTTTGCCAAGTCTCAGAGGAATAGGGATGAGAGGTTTTTGAGTAAGCAACCTGCAATATGATAAGCAAAGAATGGCCCTCAGGAAAGATAAGACAAGTTGAAACTAAGTGGATGCAAGTGAACAAGAAGTTTCCACCCTTTTTTTCCTTATCTTTTCAAAAGGTGGGTGGTAATGGGGGGAAAAAAAAAAATCTTCCCAGTTTTTACAATCTCCTAAAAGACAGAAGAGCTTTAGACTTTATAAAGATATCCTATTTCTTCCCCTATTCATCTTAAAAATTCAAAGGGAAGCACATATCTTTTTCCTCAACCAAAAAGAAGGAACAGCTAGCTGATGCAGTATCTTCTAACAATGTGGAGACATCTATGGAAACCTTTAAATCCTATTTATGAAACAAAAAAACCCTAACATTTATCAAGTTACAGCCTCTTTAAATGAAACGTTACCCTGATTTGCTTAAAACTCAGATCTGAAATCCACCACATGTGCTCAAGCACATGTCTGTGCTGGCACACTTGTCTTGATAAACCCTTCTTACATAAATATAAACTTGGTCCAATTAGAAAAAAGCTTAAGCTAAAACGAGACAAAATAATTTAATTTTTTTTTAAAGGGTGGATAGACAAGTTTGTACCACTTTTTTTTTTTTTTTTTAATCAAATTTT